>JAGSMR010000008.1:1187500-1382500 GCA_029286605.1 Sericinus montela | reverse complement strand
AAAAGTTATGTCAGTTTTTATACATACAAATTGGTGCAACGGAAACAGCAATATGATGTTAGGTTTGATAGTGTAATCACCATTCACCCATCCTAGTAAAGGGTTTATTCCTAATTGGAGTTCATGTTTATCGTCAAAAAACTTTAAGCGGATTCGAAGTAACAAACAAACAATGCAAATGTTTGTTTTTACACGGTTATGCTCGGTTTCTTACAATTAAAACAGGGTAAAGTTTTCTCAGCTGTTCTCGCTTCTGTATAATTTTTGCTCTGAAAATTTATTCTCTGAATTAGATATGATTTGTTAAACTTTAGTTTTTCTTAATTTATAAAATAAATAAATATTTTCATGCGATTCCTATACAGGGGTGGACAGAGGTCTAGTCTAGATAATTAAGTCCCTTCGACACACCTTCCAGATAGATATTTTATAGAAAGATTTTTAGGGGATAACGTGACAGGTGGTGAGCCCGTCGCCGTCTTTATGTCCAAGCCAACTATATAATTCGTACATAAGTTTTTGAAACACCTATTGGTACGAGCCTTTCACCTGGGGATCGAACTCGGGTCTCTTGACTGAAACTTTCGATCACCCAACCACTCGCCTATCGTGACTTTTTTCTTAATTTGCAATAACCGAAAGCGTTATGATGCGCATCAATTCGCATTGCCTTCTTTTTCGCAAAGCCAGAGTACAATAAATAATAAACATATAAGATGGGCTATTGCTAGTCAAAGAACTTGTTTGATCGTCGTAGCCTCCACACGACGGACTCTGGCGGGATGGTTAAGTTTTACGAGGGATAAGAGCTGAGACCACGTGAATATAGTCACGTCTCTATTTTTGTGCATCCGGGGGGAGGAATAGTCAACGTTTGCCCTCTCGAGGAAGGCCTGCTGCACAAAGCTTCTGGAATCACAGATGCATACGAAATCGTTACCGTAGCTCTCTAGACTTGCAGCAACACATGAAATAAAATTGTTATAAGTAATGGGCCTTAAGTCTTACATATCTATTCCATTAATGTGTAACAACCGTCAAGAGCAACAATGGAAAGGGGGCATCCCATTATTGCTTTTGCTCTTCTAATAAATATCTTGGAATTTTATCATATCAACTTCTTCCATTGAAGTTGTTCGCAAAGGTCCATAGCTTGCGTATTAAGCTAATAAGCAGTTGACCATCAAGTGGATTATTTGTTTGTTTTTCACTTTTATTCAAAAAAAACCTTAGATATGTGTGTATGGTAGTTAGAGCTGATACTCAAATCAAATCAAATCATTTATTTATTGACATAAGAATGCACATTCGTTTATCGATAGATATTATTAATCTATTATCGTTTTGTAATGAGGTTCCTCGAATGGAGAAGAAACAGGCGAAAGAAATTCCTTAGGTATCCTCTTTTTTGGTCAATATATTTTTACAGTGTAATGTATTATACAAATGTGATATGATATTTTCTAGAAATAGCTTGGGAGCGATTACCTCATTGCCTGGGGTTACTGTTATTAAAATATACATTTATATTATAATAACCCTTCTTAAAAAGTTTTTCTTTAATACATTTCTTAATAGACAGGCTTTGAACATTTACCGGGATTTTGTTGTAGAAGCGTATACACCGCCCTATGAACGAGTTACTTACTCTATGGAGTCTAGTCACCGGTGTTACAAGCTTGTGTTTGTTCCTAGTATTTACATTATGCAAATTAGAAGTCTTGCTAAAAGTATTAATGTTTTTATGCACATACATTAAATTTTCATAAATATATTGAGAGGCCAGTGTTAAAATATTAATTTCTTTAAATTCCTCTCTAAGAGATGCAATGGAATAATATGTTATACTATATGTTTGATTCATTTTGTCTACGTGTTTCTGGGCATGTGTCCTTTCAGTATGTCCGCGAGAACTCATGACTAAACGGGCGATGTTTTGCAGGCACTCAAGAAACTCTAGTGCTTAATTATGAACAAATATTTGAGTATCGAATTTTGTTCGTGTGACTTGTGTAAATATGATTTTTAGTACCTCTTTACTTTTTTTTTTAAGAATAGAATCTTACTAGATTCTAGAGATTTATAATTTTGCAACAGGTTGATTATTATTTGTAAATTGTTTGTCGAAAGTATCAGTAATCTATGTTAACTCTCAGATATCTTTAAAGATTTGGTTGTACGTTTATTTTTATTGTATAGTAATTGATAATTATAACAGCCTCTTAAATTAGATCGCTACGCCCTCATGTATTTATCTTAATGAATGCAAGTGGAGTATGTGTACCCACGGCCACAATCGATTCGAACATTTATACTTAAAATATAATTAAAATTCAAAATTACCGGACTTTTGAATTTTAAGTATAAATGATTGAGTAGAAATGTTAAGTATCACATTTCTAACGTTTTAGTAGACATAAATAAATGCAATTTGAATTTTTATGGGTTCTTGCAAGAAGGCAACTAAACGAATTCTTATCAATTGCAAATTGTTAACGCTGTTTTGTGGTAGCGTTGTAATAAAACATTATTTCTGTTTAGTAATTTTCGTAGTTAATTTTCATTTTTATAATACTCTATGCCATCTTCGATAACTCGTTTCCATTTTGATGGTGGTGAGGTAATCACATTCTTATAGAAAGTTTGAAAATTCAAAAATTGCGACAAGTAACTTTAATATTCTCTCTTTTGTGTCTAAAAGTACGGATGGGATTCTGAAGATTGAAAGAGACAAAAATCTGCCAACTTCACAAAGCCCAACCAAGCTGCCTCAAATCCGCTGCGTGGTAAGACGTACTCGTATTTCGGGGTCATTAAATTCACTAATTTTGGCGGACAGTAAATCAGTTAGTTACTTGACCCAGGCGTTACTTTGCGGAAATTCATTGTAAAGTGTTTATTTAAAAAATTACTTCGCAACATTCCGCACGCAAATGTTGCGAATGCGTGCGGAATGTTGCGAAGTATTTTTTCTTAAATAACAACAGTAAATCAGTTGAAAAATGGAGGGAAATCGTTTTTAGTCTTTATTTTTCTTTTTTACTGCGATTTTATACGTGCCTATAAAATTCGAAATAAGTTTTTCCCGAACTTTGTCGATGGATTGACTTGAAATTTTTACATTTTATTTTATTTTGCATTTGTCATCATGTGTTTGTAATAACAAAGTATGTATCCCGAAATTTCTACTAAAGGGGAAATATTTTCTAATAGGATCGCATTAAATATATGTTATTTGTTTTATATATTAATATGCTAACCAATATTACTGTCTTGTAAACAACTCTGTGTACACGCTCTTATATGCTCTTACCGTTGCATCTTTATTTTTCTTAATTCTTAATAACAGAGTGAGACTTCGTGCGCGAAGTGTGGACAGGTTTAGGTAGTAGTAATATTAATAAAATAACGATGACTCATAGGAGGATAATTCACAACCTATATTTAATTTTAGAAAAACAATTGAATTCAACCCATATTTCCGCCACCTTGACGAGTGGGATATTGTTTGCTTATAATTATTTCAGGTTTGTAGCACTAATTCTATACATTATAACTATGAGTTATAATGAAATCCGAAAATCTAAAAAAAAAAAAAATAAAGAAGATATTTGATTCATAGTTCATTGTTGGATTAAAATTGTTTCATCGTTCGTATAGCTTAATTCAATTTGAGATTGCAGTCATTGAAGGTTGCGTTTATCGAAGAAATTGTGGTTACTACAATTACAATTTGTACTTCTACATTTATTACTAGTTATGTGTAATACGTGTGTCTATAAACCTAGCGGGATTCAGACATATCGTGCCGTCGAATAATACGTAATCATTAAGGTCAAATGTTTATGCGTAATTTTATAATCTTTGTCCTTTGCATCATCTTTGACGATTCACCTTTGTTTATCTTTGCTTCGGCATTCATCGACGTGTACCAAACTTACTGGTGGCCTACACGGTTTGTCTCACGTAGGAAGCAGATGAGTGGGTGCCGATGATTCAGGCGTGTTTATCGTGCCACGGTGTTGTTCATTGAACCTGGACGTAATTACTAGACGATATTGCGACGTAATTTTCGTACTAAAAAAAAATCGCAAATATCATTGTATGGGAATTTAAGATAAGTAGTTAGTCATGTTAGATAGTAAAAATATACCACTACAAAAGCTAGCAGGCGGGCAGCAGCGTCTAAGGTATAAAGTGTCTGGTACTGAGACCGCACAATCCGCATACCTGACGTGGCGATTACAGTAAGCATTCTCTAATGAGTGAGGCCCATTTTCTGCAGAGGACTTTTGCAGCAGTCATGTATCTTATGAAAGGTGGTAAAAATCGTATTATGCTGTACTATAGTTTGTAAAGAACTCGTTATAAGGCTCGCAAAGTTATCTCTCGATTTATGAGATTTGTTTGTATTTATTGAATGTCATAAAAGGGTTCACCAGTCATCACCAGTTAGTGTTTGTCATTATGAACGGTCCACAAAAAGTAGTAATGAATATTTTGTTTTGGATGTTTTTCAAGGGTTCAATTCTTGAACGGTTAAATTTAGAAACGAACTTTTTATGTAATGTCTTGGGTCTGGGTGTTTGTGGTGCCTTCGTTGTTTTTGACTCTATAACACAAGTGATTTACTTACTTACTTTCACTTCACTTACTTTCTTAGTTAGGGAACTGAGCAATGTATCTGATTTTGTCCACATTTATGTATTTGTATATAATTAATTATAGTATAATTTATACTTTTAATTGATGAACTAATATACATATAGTCATAACTCTGTTGTCCATGACGGCTGTGCTAAGGAAGCGCATTATATATATCTTCACGCCATTCCCAATACAAGCGTAGACAGAGGTCCAGACAAATAAGTCTTTTCGACCCACTTTCCACCGAAGATATTTCTCGGACAACGTGACAGGTCGCCGTCTCAGAGTCCAAGCTAACAATATGATTCGTACATAAGTTTATGAAAAACCCCTATATATTGTATATTTTTTATAATTGTAATATTCAAAATTAAGATGTTTGTATTGACATGATTAATATAATAATCATATTTTTATCAATGATATTTGATATGTTCAAAACAGGATGATAAACAGCGCATACTGTATTATGTCATATGTCTGTTCTTGTTGTTTTAATTGTATTGTCAAATCAAAATGGGCGGAAAACTGATAAGGTTTTTGTGCGCGTAAATTTGGATAGACTAATCTAGAATTTTTATCAAGGTAAAGAATTCTCAAAGCATTTATTAAAAGGTTATGCAAATATGCATGAATAAATTAATGAAAGTGAATTATTTAAGTATAACAATTAAGTAAAATAAATTAAGTAACCCCCGGGAGAGAGGTGATCGCTTCCAAGCAATTTCTAGAAAAATAAATGTCTTATTTTTCATCGTCATAAAACCGAATTGATAAAAAAAAAGGAATATCCACGGAGTTTCTGTCGCATTTTATCTCCGTTAGAAGAACCTCATTACGAAACGGTGGTATTTTAAAACATAACTATCGATAAACGAATGTATGTTCTTTTTTCGGTGAATAAATGAATTGATTTGATCTGGCTTCTTGTTATGACAGTACACAGCAGAAGGTTAAGGCAAGCACTTCATAAAGCGCATGGGGTAAATTCACTACTTATTAGTTTACGCACAAGTATTTTCTAGAAATGTACTTAGTATTCCATTGTTTATAAAATATTTTAAAAAGCATTACATTAAGGTTTTAAATGTTTTAATCCCCAGCTCAAATAAAGAACCGGAAGTGAAACGGAACATTTTTGATGGTGCACCCAAAGCAAAAGACAAAGACAGCACTATAAAGGAGAAATGCTCGTCGGGCGGAGGAAAACCGCGGATTTGGAGTTAATATTCGTCAATATTTGTTTCTTAGATTTTTATTACAGAGATTATTTATTATATGTTGTAAGTTATTTTTTTTAATTCTGTTGTTCGTAGACGTGCTGTACTGTTTGTGAATAACTTTTGAATAGTTTTTCACGACTCGAAGTTTCTGTGTCTGTTTTTTTTTTCGCTGTCACAAATTTATTTTTATAGTTTTTTTTTATTAATCTTGAAATTACTTTAAGATCATAATTAGTTTCATCTTTTTATTTTGATAGTGCGAATCATCACAAATGTAGGAAAGTACTCCAGTGAAGTGAGTTTAATGTTTATCAAGATTGTAATGATAACTGAATAAACTAATAATAAAATTAAATAAAAAAATAATTATGTGATTAATCAGTGTACATAGCTTAAAAATCAATCGCGGGATACGTTTTACTTAACGTTTACTACGTTCATTTGAACACAACATGTTAAAATGAAACACTTGATTCCGTTTACATGATTACAAATGCATTTGGAATGTAAAGAATATTATAAAAATTATGTGTAAATATTTGATAAATATTATATTTTTTGTAAATAATAAATGATTGTCTTTTTATATGTTATTTATTAATAATTGTAATAAAAACTTTGAGAATCGGTCTGAAATAACTTTTTCGGTTTTTTCCCTTGTGTTTTTTAAGTATAAATACTTATGTCCGTTTTATACAGTATTTTTGTATATTTTACACTACGCTAAATATAGAATATTTGACATTGTCACCTACTTCCTAACCGTTGTGCAATATTTAATATCAATTTCGTAACAATTTTGCAGTTTTCGTTAACTAACATTTTTTATCTGTATTTTTTTTTATAATATAACTACATTTTACATAAAAAAAGGAAATTCAATACATACAAAGTTAAATGGTATAAACTATTTTTCTTCTAAACTCTTTATTTTTTATGTAGTTATGTAACTGGTGTGAATTTGTATCTTAGTCTCTTTTAGTCACAAAAATGTCCTTGTAAATGTAATTTTTAATTACAATAACATAAATTAATAGTAGCGTTTAATCATTTTATAAAAGGTATTTTTAGAAAATGTTGTCCCATTAATTGTTGTTTGTACTATTGTATTATCTCACATAATACGAAATTGTAGTGTATGCGTTTGTCTAAAACGTTTGTATTTTACGAGTATATGTTGGAAAATCAATATGTTGTGGCAATATTTTGTGTTCGAATTATATATAGTTATATTGACAATTTCCTTAGGATCCTAATACATATTTATTTATCAAAAAAACATGTACGTAATTCAAAATTTTTCATAAATATACTGAACTTTATATCAGAGAAAAAAATTGTACTTAATGGCGGGAAAAATGGTATTCTGTCGCGGCCTTTACGGGCAAAGAATAATTAAATTCATATTTATGTTAACTATTTAGAAATATTGTTTCTATAACAAACATACCGTGAAAGCAATTGGGAATAATTGTGTCGTTATGGTAGTATCAAAACTCAGCTTAACATTCCATTTAAATTTATCGTTTCTTTTAAGTGCCCCTTAAGATTTTGATTAGTTTTACGATAATTGGCTTTTGTTAATCACGAGTTTCAATTTGAGAATTTTTATGTTAGCTTTTAAGAGGAGTTTTATTTGCAAAATAAATCTTGGTGAATTGTTAAATACTACTCTTATGAAATATTTAGCAATTTGTCATTTTTATTAATATATTTTTTTTGTATAGAAGGAAATTTTCAAATGTATGTTGTCTTGTCTGTGATTTTTTTTCTTAAATTGACGAATTATCATGACTTTTTTTATGCATAATTTTAATAGATTTTTTTTTGCTTAAACTTGTTTTATTTCTCGACTTTGTGCTTATGCGTGTGGTTGAGGATAAGTTGTGTTAAATGTTGTTCAACAAATAAGAAAATAAACTGTTGAAAGTGCAATGAGTGTTTATAACCTCACCTAACTTGGATCAAATGAAACCAGATTTACAAATAATTAACGATAAATGTCTTCCTTCCTACGTTCTACTACGCTACCTTTTTATAGAGAAGGGAGGCAAACGAGCAGGTGGCTCACGTGATGGTAAGTGATTACCGCCGCCCATGAACACCCGCAATACCAGAGGCATAGCAGATGCGTCGCCATCCTTTGAGAAAGGTATAGGATCTTTTTTACCTTCTGCTTTACGAGGAGTGTTAGTTTGTTTAAAAACACATATAATTTAATATTCTTAGTACATTATCCCCTTTTTTAATTATCTGTGGGTAATTTGTAAACCCAATTTTTTAAGGGTTAAGGGTTACACAACGGCTTTTATTTTAGTATATATCGAAAAAATATCAACATATTGTAAAAATCTATGGAGTTCAGTTGTAACAAATATTTGGCGCCATCTAGGTGGAACTAAATTGACAATTGTGATTTCCATGTTATTGTTCATTCAAAGGTTGATAATGTTTTCAGGTGTAAGGAAGATGGCAAAGAAAATTTTGTGATGTGCTCAACTTCAAGAAGTTAAGTATTAGGTACGAATTTCAATTTGTGATCCCGGAGTATTTCTATGAAATTTTCGGATCACAGAAATCTGGATAATAATGTATTTTTATTGCCTTATTATTTATATTTCTTTGGTAAAGATCGGTTACATATGTTTAGAATTATGTTGGATTAATCGATAAACACTTGTTTCTTGTCTAAAAATTGTTACATTACTGTGATTAAAGTAATTTTGGGCATCGATATCATCGATTTTTTTAATAAAAAACATTAAGAGCCACCATAGCCGAGAGGTTGGGTGGTTAAAGAGCGGACCAGGAGATCCGTGTTCGATGCTTAGGAAGAAGGCTCGTACCAATGAGTTTTTATCGATACTTAGTACCACATGTATTGTTAGCTTGAGCACTAAAACGACGACTGGTTCACCACTGCCATGTAGTCCCAAATAAGTTCCAGTGAAATTGAGGTTAAAGTAACTAAAACCACAACTGGTTCAGAGCCTGTCATTGGTGATAAACTTTTGAGAAAGTCGAAGTTCAGCAGTGGACTCTTGGATATGGTAAAACAGAAGAAGGGATGGCATCAGTGGCACAGTTGCACTTTTAATCGGGCACTTTAGCGAATTAAAATTTAAGTAGCCCAAGAAATTTTATTAAAATATGACACAGAAAATTAGCCAATAAAACGAAAATATCTTTATTAAAAAAATTATGACACTATTATTAATTTTTATTTTAGAGATGTCCTCCACGGACTAGTGGTGTACACGCCGGTTTTCATGTTGCTGTCAGCTCTGGAACCTCAGGTTTCGATTCCCGGACGGGTCAACGGAGAAAACCACTTTTTGTACATTGTCTCGGTTCTGGGTGTTTGTGTTACCTTCTTTATTCCCGATTCCACAAGTGCTTTGGCTACTTTAGGATCTGAGCAATTTATGTGATGCGATTTATATATTTTAATTTCAATTTTTATTGCATTAATAACTTGAGTTATCAAGAATACCTTAAAAATAAGGGTGCCTGTCGCAGTAAGGTCTTTAGCAGCAGAGCTTGTAATATCAATGCTTGTAGGATTGTAGAGAAGATACAATAAGCACACGCTGGTGAAATAATATTAATATATAATAAATGTTTTATATAATAAATATGCATAGTTTTGTTAATACTTTTATTTATCAAGTTGAGAGTTGAGCTCGAGGGTCTGGTACTGGGCCAGGTTCTTTATGTAATACAAGTATGAAGTAGATGCATCCTGTAATTTTACCCTTCGGCTGATGCGTAGGGGCCCTCACCTCTATCCCTATTTTTAAAGAAAGAAAGAAAGAAAGGTTTATTCTCCAAAATGACGCCATCAGAGAAAACATAAAAAAAACACATAATTTACAAATATCACTTGGCTTTACAATACAAATTACAACATACTACATATTACAAACTAAACAATACCTATACTCGTATGTGTCAAGGCGTCATCTGGGAACTGGAGCACACTCAGCATAATGCCATGAAAATTTGAATAATTTTTTTTTCTCCCTTACTCAATAATTTTTAATAGTCGGCAGTATAACCCTACTGGTGCGTGTGTACGTGGACGTCGGTAATAATTTGTCGGTAAAAACATAACAAATAGCTGTGTCTATGGAGAAGGCCTTGAATCTACACTCAAGTACCTAACTGATGATTTCGACTTAACAACGGCACAAAATATCTTCGTAGATTTTGTAGAGTGCATTCAGCCTAACCAATGACAATTTAGGAAGTGACTATAACGGCACTAGACGATTTACGCCTTGAACTTCGAATAAATAAATAAAATAAATAAATATCTTCGCGCAATTCTCAATACAGGGGTAGACAGAGGTCTAGTCTACACAGTAGTAGTCTAGTCTAGTCCCTTCGACCCACCTTCCACCGAAGATATTTTCGGGACAACGTGACAGGTTGTGAGCCCTTCGCCGTCGGTATGTCCAAGCCAACGATATAACTCGTACATAAATTTTAGAAAAACCCATTGGTGCGACCACTTGAGGATCGAACTCGGGTCTCTTGACTCGAAATTCCGACCACCCAACCACTCGGCTATCGTGACTTTAAAAATTGAGATAAAAACAAAAAACACAAATTCTAAACATTGTTTAGACATTTTTATTATTGCCTAGCGTGCCCTGCAGACGTACTCCTGCCCTAGAACCTGCTTGCAGCGTCATCTACTAGCTCCGGATGCAATTTCTTTATATTTTCTCATCTTCCCTGGACTTATAAATATATTTCAAAACCAATATTAGGTAAACGGGGTCAGCCTTTTTTGAGTTTTTGTGAGACAAACAAACGGCAGTTCAGTTTTGTTATACAATTAGGTATCTATTTTAGAAGTGCTGTCCACGAGGGTCATTTCATATAGAGTCATTCATCATATTTTGATTTAATGAATGAAAATTTAAAGAAGGCTGACTTCATTAACCTTAAAGATTACAAAAAATACTGTTTAAAAAAACTCGCTTTTGTGACTAGGCAGAGTAATTAGTAGAAAATATTCTATAAGTTGAATAAGAAAACGTTTTTTTTAAAAAGCGTTTATACTTATATAAATACTTTTTAGTTCAGGTAACTTCAAAAGCGTTGCTTTTTTGGTTTTTAAACTTGTATTGCTAAATAGTAGAACAAATTTATCTAATTTTTGTATTGTCTTACATCAAAACATATTTACCAATCTTAGAAAAAGATGTTGATACAGTAAATAAACGTAAAGTAAGGAAACAAAATAATTAGGCCTACAGAGTAGAAGAAAATTTTTATTTTTCTAATATAAAATAGTTCTCATAATAAGTCATTTTACATATTGAAAAAATCTTAGATTACTTACAATTAATGTTATCGAATATATTTTTAATGCAAACACCTTCATTAAAAATATAGTTATATTTTAATGAAGGTGTTTGCTTTAATTAACAATTCAGGGATGTTTTCAAAATTAAAACTTATGTTTTATAAATTGTATACAAAAAATACTTCTTTTCCTTATATGGTGGCTTTATGTTTCACAATAATCTGCATAAAATGGAAATGAATGAATATTGAATTTTTTAAATGAAAATTTGGGCGCCTTGTGTTAAAATCCAGAGATGAATTTTTGGAATTCCTTTGTTTTTATTAATGGGACGTTTGGAACGTAACAATTCGAGTCTGTGTTTAGTATATAGTAAATAAAACAATAGAAAGTACACGTATAACGTAGTGATTATATACTTTTCGGTTTTGGAGTACAAAATCTAAATTTGTATCTCTCGGGTAAAGTGTTATTAATAGGTAACTGTCAAGAGATCAAGAGATGGAGAGAGAGAGCGAGAGAGGGAATGAAAAAGAAGGTTGGGTATTATTACTAGTCCTACGAACTATTAATGAATTTCCATTTCAACGACACGTGCGTGAGATTTATTTTTGTTAATTAAAGTCTACACTACACTACACCCACAAAGTCTGCGATCCAACCCGTGCCACCGTTATTCATGTTAGTTACAAATACAATTTTTACGTAGTTGTCTTGACTTGTATAGTCTGCTGGTGTTTCAGAGCAATAGGTAGATATTGTATTGCCATTCCTATCAACTAGTTGCACGTAATTTTGATCGCAGACAATGCCCATATCAAACACAGCGAAGTGGAGCATTAACCGTGTGCCCTGTGGAGTTTGAAGCTCCCATTCGCATGTGTTCCTCTGACGATATACCGCAGGATACATCGGACTAGCAACTCTACCTACTATGTTATTCAGGCTCCCACCACAACCGCGGCCCTTATCAGTGATAACAAAATTAGAATCGAATGTCACTTGAGATCTGCCATTTGGATGATTGTATAAGAGCAAGTTTCTACCGGTAGAAAACACTATAACATGGTCAGCGGTGTCTTTAACAATTTTCGCTAAACTCGGCGCACTTGTCTTATCTCCGTCAAATATTTCGAGATATACTTTATCGTTATAAAAATCGGGCGCTACATAAAAGAAATAAATCGCTAAAGTATAATTTTCGGGAGCTGTTATAAGTGTGTAGCAATCTTTATCTTCTTCGGTCATAGCGGGATAAGATACTTTAATCCTACCTTGAGACTCCGTGTAGTTTCTTCCACAGAATCCACTGAAAACAAATTCTATTTCGAATCCTTTAAATGTCTTTGGTTCTGAATCCGGCGTCGTTTGTAAATTAATAATAATATTTCCGGTAACATATAAATCAATTGATTTTTTATTTCCGCAAAGTTCTGTAGAACTGGGGATAATTTGTTCGTAGAAATTTCCAACATCAAAGAAGCTGTTAACTTGCGGATTTAGAATAAATTCTGTTCCGAGTGTACTGTTATGGAAGTAAGAATTACTGGATATTACTAAACGATCATTGTTACATTTATGGGTATCCGAAGAGCTGGGTCGCAAGTCTAGATTCCTTATTGACAGTCGCACCATAGAATATGCTTCGTTCGATGAATCTAAACGATAAGCGCAATACAAGCCACGTGGAATATAACCAGAACCATAACGTGGTGATTTTAAAACTTGGACATCATGTGTAATAGTATAAAGAGACTGGCCGCATATCGATTCTTTTGCTGTTAATACCGATTCAAAGCCTGAACTCGCTATTTCACCGTCTGTCCTTAGGCGTATAGACATATAATTAAGTGATGAATGCATTTCTGGGGGTAAAGTATGACCGCAATAAGTGCCTATAATAAAGCTGCTAGGATTTATTCCATCTCGAATTTCTATTAAATCGCAATCACATTTGCTCATTCCTAATGCAGTTTGATTTACGTTATAACAAGAAGAAACGTGAAAGGATATGAATTCAATATTGACGACGTACCCTTCTGGTGCTGTTATTAACCAACTGCAATCTAAGTAATTTTCATAAACAACACTATTACCAATTAGAGGCGATTTTAATGTATGACTTGAAGCCGGACTTAAATCAATTTGTCCTCCACAACCTGTAGATTGTGAGTAACTAAAGGTAACTTCTACCTCAAATCCTTTATATGTAACGCTACTGTCAGATACAAACTGCAAAAGCATTTCATTCCCGCTGCTTTTTATAGATGTTTTGGAGGTAATATTACCGCACATTAATGCCAAACGTTTATTTTCGTCCAAATTTAATCCCTCATACGCGGCTATGTAGTCGTTATAGCATTCTGAATTACTTTCCAAATCGATGTAAAGAAATTGAAGAACGACAATTTTATTTACGGGTGCTTCGATTATCCAAGTACAATTTAGACTATTTTCGTAGTGGTCGAAGGTAATAATTGTGTTATTGTTAATTCTACCGCCGCATGTGAAAATTGAATAGGATAGTTTAAAACCTTTTCTAATGCTGTATCTGTCCGTTTGAAACACTATTCTGACGTCTTCGACATTTCGTAAAGGTGGAGGAATTTCTTTTCCACAGTATACTTGATATGTGTAATCGTACTGAGTATGTGAGAATATTGTAACGTTATCATATTCGCATAATGGATACGAACCTTCTAATTCAAAGCTCAAAAATTTTAATTTAATGTTATTGCCATTACCCGATATATGGTATTCACATTTTAAGGATGGCAAATATTCCACATCGTACCCAGGACTGTATAATATTTGTTCCTTTTCAGTGGCCAAATAATGACCACCGCAAATTGGACTCCACTGTGCTTTAAATCCATCTAAATTAAAGTCAGCATCACTGCGGAAGATTATTTTCATTTGGTTAAAAGTAGAATTGTATGTAGGTGGTAAATTCCTGCCACAGAGTTTAGCAATTTCAAAATACTGATTATCCTTCCAGTCATAAATAATTACCGCATCCTTAGTGCAATTTGGTCTATCTTCGATGACGAAACGCTCAATGAATTGAAGCGAAACTCTGTTCCCTATTTCTGCTTTAATTTCCCAAACACACTCTTGATTACTATAGTAATTTTTTGGAAAGTTGGGTGATGAAAATTGACGATCATATTTAGTAAGTAATCCGCCGCACCTACTGGTGGCAGTTTTGACATACAGTTTAACATTAGTATTATTTTTGATATTTGAATAGTATTCTACAAATGTATGTTTAAACATAGCCACTAGTGGATCTTGAGGAAGTTTTTCTTTACAATAGTCACCAATAACCGCTGCTAATTGAGCCACACTTTGACTTATCTTTATGTATTCATTACTACAATCTAGCTGAAATTCGCCTTCTAACTTTATTTCAACTTTACTATTTTCAGGGGCAATGATAATCCATGCGCAGTTTAATGAACCGTTATAATTCTTTGGTAAATTCAAGACATTAACAGCTTCTTCATTTACATGGATGACTCCACCGCATGGTTGTAGTTCCCATTTAATATGAAAGTTCAATGGTGATATATTTTTTTTGATTGCCCTAAACTCTATTACTGATGATGGTAATCTATATGTTATATCTCTTCCCTTTCCGCAAACGGTTCGGACTAGTGAAATATCTTTAACACTGGATTTTATGTTTAATCGGGGGTCCAGGAATCGACAAAATTTGTTTGAAGTTGATGAATTTAATTTTACCTGTATCAAAATAGTATTAAATTTGGTTTCTAGATCTTCATCATGATAGATGTATTGCCAAACACAAACGTAGGTTCGTTCAATATCCGGATCATATAGTTCTCCAGTTTTACCACTTAAAGTACCCCCGCACAGTGCCTTCTCATTTGAAGTAAATTGAGCTTTAAATCTATGAGTTATAGATTCGTTGGGTAACCATAAATATATTCCTAATGTACTACCAGATGATTCAAAAACTTTCACCGTTGATGAGTAATTAGCATCGGGTATTGATTGTATAACTGCTATGAAGTTTAAGTCATTGTATATTCCTATTCGATGATTTTTTATATCAAAGTCCAAAAGTTCAAGACGTACACGTCTTGTTGTATCCGGTAAATTAATTTTCCATTGACAGAACCGTAATGTTGTGTACCTTGGATAACCAGGTGTTGTCAAATACCCTTCAGGTGTTGTGACCATACCTCCGCAGGAAGGTCTAAAAGAACTAAATGTCATTCGGAATCCTCTACTATCAGAAATTTGATCCAAGGCACCTCGTTTACCAATAACAAGGGAAACAAAGACTTCATTAGTAAACGACTCGATAGGTGTCGTGTAACTTTCTATATCATCGTTACAGAATTCTTTTAATATGGTAATAGTATTATTTACAGGTACCGATTTTTCAGAGATTATTAGTTTTGTAGCACATGGTACTTCAGAATCAGGTAAATTAAGATCTTTGAGTTGAAGTTTTAATGTGAATACTTTTGGTCCAATTATGTGCCATTTACAAACAGTGCCGTAGGGAAATATTTGCATATGCGGATATCCTGGTGAAGTTAAAATGCCGTTACGTGTTCTTATAGTACCGCCGCATACGTCTATCGATACATTAGCTTTGAAACCATTTCTGGGTTCACTTATTTGGGTTGAATATTTAATGTACAATAAATTGTTATTAGTCTTTATCGTCCCTGGCTTTTGACCACAATACCGTCCTTTGATTGGGGAAAGATTTGATGACCCGTCTCGAATTTCGACAAATTCTGTTAAACAAGACTCTTTTTGTTCTAAATCGAATCTTTCGATAAAATCTATTCGTAAAATTTCACCTGGAGGTCCAGTAAAAATCCAAACACATTCGGTGTAAGGTGGAGGTACTGATGGGTATGAAGGTGACGAAATAATCTCCGATGGATGATCGGAGTCCAACGTTGATGAACCTCCGCATTCAATATTGCTCTCTTCGAAACGCAGTCTAAAGGTCTGGATAATATTTAATATTCTTTGGCTTACATAGTATATATGTACTGCGTTACTAGATGAAACTATTTTGTTTCTGTTTTCATGTGAGTATCCGCAATATTTTCCGTCTGCCAACAGTGGTGACTCTCTTGATTCACCATTTCGAATGACAATATATGAAGAACATTTATTGTCAGAATTAGTGATATTGAATTTCTCAAATGATAGACGAACATTTCGCCCGGGTCGAACTTTAAGCGTCCATTCACATCTAGAATATGAATATTGGCTTTCAACCATTGGTTCAATTACACCAGATCCAGTAAGTAAACCGCCGCACGCTGATGTTACTTTCGCAGAAAAACCTTTTTGGCCTACCGAGGAATCAGATTTAAAAAGAACCTTTAAATATAGAGAAGCGTTCAATGCCTTATTCACACCTTTATTTTCGCATATATTTTCTTTAAGAGTATCCCATTGGTCTAAATTATTGGATGAAAAGATAGATACACTATCTGCAAAACAATCCGTTGTTTCCTCCAATGAGAATTCTTGAAAAGTTAAAACCAAATGGCGACCTGGTATTGTTTTAAAAATCCATTCACAATTCAAATTATTTTCATATGGATAATTTGGATAATTTGGAGTAGTGAAAATAATGCTTCCGCCGGGTTTTACTATTTCTGTATTATTAGAACCACAATTAATTTTATTCCTCTTTTCTGATTCATCTAAGTCCTTGTCAGCTTCTGCCCAGCGTAAGTGGAAAAGAGCTCCGCTATTTGATTCCACGAGATTTAATTTAATATAAACAACACTAGAAGAACTTTTAAGTGACTTTATTTGATTTACGAGTATTCCACACATCTGTTCAATAAGTGGAGCGTCCTCATCATAACCGTCGTAAATAGCTAAGTGATTTTGGCACGTTTCTCCGTAATTACGAATTTCTAGATTATCTATTCGTATAGTGATAGGTTCGGAACCACCTGTAGATATACGCCACGTATATGTACCGTGACCATCGTACAAATGAGGGTACATTGGAGAAGTAATTTCGCCGTTTGTCAGCCCTGAAATTTCATTGCCATGTAAGAACCCGTAATGAATTAGAAATCCTTGTCCAGAGTCTTTACTGTCACTGTGGAATTTTATGTAAAGTTTGTTTGCTGTGGTAGTATTTGCAGGAATGTCATTGCCACAATATACTCCTATCAGTTGCCCACCGCCATTATTGTTACGAACTTCTAAGTAATCTCCATTGCATCCTTCCAAATATTGCAAGTCAAATCTCTCAAATGTTATGTACACCCTATTGCCAGGGGATGTACTTAATATCCATTCACAATCAGATTCAGCAGGATATGATTGCGGATAGTTTGGAGAGGCAATGGTACCTTCTTCTGACGTCAGTATACCTCCGCAAGCTGATATCAAAGTTGAATATTCAGCTGAAAATTTACCAGAAATTTCACCACTGTATGAACCAAGTTGTACAGTCATTGCACTGCCATGGCTTACAATCATCGGCGGAATTTTGTTTCCACAATATTCATCAATTAATGGTGAATTGTCATCGATACCATCAAACACTTTGAGAAACGAAGCCGGACACGCTCTATTTGAGGAAATTTCAGTATTTTTAGGTAGTGACATATGTGTTATTGTCAACTTTATTTTTGGCTCAGTGTTGGGGCTAACAGAGTCCATGTGCAACTTTTATTTGAATGTTTAATAGATACGTCATTACCAATTATTCCCGCAGAATTCGCTGTTATAATGGCCCCGCAGATCATAGTGAAAGATGCTTTAAAACCCTTAGCAGTCCCATAATCATTTGTAACGAATTGTATTGATAATTGATTACCTTTTGATATAATTTCTGAAATATTCGATTTGGGACAAATACGATAACTATAGTTGGAAAGTAATATGTCATCGGTTTCATAAACTTTTATCATATCACCGCAAGATGAGGAATCTTCATTATCACCTAAAGTATACAAATCCAGATCAAGAATATTAAATTGTATTCGGTGATTTTTAGGTACTGTTATTGACCAAACACAATCTAAGTTATCGTCATAACTTTTAGGATAATTTTTAGAATAAATCATGCCCGAACGAGATTTTATATTACCACCACAACTAGACCTTGACGAATCGTAGTGAGAATTAAAATATACATTTCTTAAAGAAGATTGCTTTATGAATTTTACTAATATGAAATTGGAAGTTCCCTGAATTGACGTCATGCCGCGGTGGCAAATTTTTGTTAAGAGTGGTGCGTCTGTATTTTGTCCATTATATACTTCAATTGCATCGACAGTACAATTTTTAGAATCATCCATATATAAGTCTGTTAATGTTATGCTGGCGCTAGTGCCAACTGGAGTTTCTATTATCCATTCACAAGTTATCTCCTTTTCAGCTACGTTCATACTTTTATCGAATGACAAAATGCCAAACTGGTGCTGAAGGTGGCCGCCGCAACCATATTTCACCCATTCTAAACGAAAACCGCTCCTGGGAAAGAATCCACCTGACACGAATTTTATTTGCACTGAACTACTTTGATAACTCAAGGGTTTCGGCAATGTAGAACCACAAAGTTTTTTGGATGGCGTAGTCTCCAAGGTTTCTCTTATCTGTAAGTAATCAGTTTCACATGCCATTGTGCTATGCATTGTGCTACTTCGGATCCATGGGCGAAAACTACGAAATGTCTTGAAAAGATCAAAGTGTGTAAATGTAATATTTATTCTATTTCCTCTTGGCACATTAATGGTCCAGAGACAATTGGAGTAAAGGGGATAATTATTAGGAAACCCTGGACTTTCAATAATTCCGTAATTACCTGTTATGTTACAATTACAAATTGTATTATAGTTTAACAGAAAACCTTTACTGCCTATATAAATATCCGAACGGAATTTAATAAACGCAAAATTACTGCTTGTTTCAAGATTTGTTAAAACAGGCAACATATGGCAATACGTGCCTAGACTAACTGCATTAGTATCCCTACCATCGAAGATGGAAACGTAATCATCCTTACAGTTCATTGTTGTCTCCAAGTCCAGCTCTGCAAAAGAAATCCGAATTCGAGAACCACTACTTGTCACTATTTTGTAGAAACATTCTGCATTATCGTTGTAAGTTTCAGGATAATTAGGTGAAGAAATCGATCCTGAAGTACTGGTAAGCGTTCCTCCACATCCTGTAATAGTACCGTCCCATTCAATTTTAAAACCATGCCCTGATAAATAAAAATCTGAATGAAAATGTAAATATACGGTATTCGCCGTGGATATGATACGTTTCGATTTAAAGCTACCACAATACTTGCCAATCAATGGCGTGTTTTTTGAAGCTCCGTTCCTGATTTCTAAATAATCTCCTAGATCACATTTGTCACGTATTGGTCGTTCTAAATCGAATTGGGAAATATTGAGTATAATTTGTTGCCCGAAAGGTACGGTAATGGTCCAAACACAATCCCTATTCGGTTCGTAGTTACTTGGCCACCCGGGCGAAAAGATATTTCCATGGGGTTTGACGAAAAATCCACCACAGTGCGATTTTTCATCCAGAAATGAGTAGGACAGGGAAAAACCACTCTCTCGTACGCTGCTGTCAGATTCAAACTTTATCATTAATCTTTTGGTGGAAGTAGTAAGAACAGGCGGTAATGAAGTACCACAGTAACGGCCAAGACGGTAACTTCTGTTTTCATCATCAATTTCATGCAGTTCCACGTAGTCGTTTTCACATGACGCTTGAATTTGATTTTCCAGATGGAATCTTATCCATGTTATTTTTATATGCATCCCGTCGGGAGCTATTATGACCCACGTACATGATTGATCATTTTTGTAAGTAGTTTCTGAATCAGAGGGGTGACTTATTACTCCAGCCTCTCTATGTATACCTCCACATTCCGTGTTTATTGTTGTGTAGTTAGCATAAAATCCTGTACCTGAAACACTCATATCGGACTTAAACCGTACATACATATAATTAAATGTAGAAGTTTGGACAGGTGGTTTTTTATCCGAACCGCCACAGAATGTACCAAGTAGAGTTGCGTTTGCATCGGGTCCATCTCTGATTTCTACATTATCGTATAGGCATATAGACTGTCTGTTACTTTCAATGTCAAAATCTTGAAAAGTTAGTTGAATTGCTTTTCCTGGTCTAGTATTAATAATATACTCACATATTCTGTTTTCTGGGTAACTGAACGGATACCCTGGGGATTTGATCACACCACTGTCTCCAATGAGGATTTTATGACAAATAGTTTCATAGGTGATTCGGAATCCCTCTGTCGACATTGTATGATCAGATTTGAATATAATAAATAATGTGTTTGATGACGAAGTGTATGATTTAGGATAGTTTTTGCCACAAAATTTACCGACAAGCGGAGATTCGGCGGACGGTCCATCATAAATTTTTAGATAGTCATATCTACATCTAAACGAATTCTCTAGCCAGAAAGATTTAAAGTTTAAACGTATTTTAGTATCCGCGCTTGTTTTAATTTTGTATTCACATAGGATGTTATTAAGATATTTTCCGTTATAAGTTGGTGATAGAAATTCACCTCTAAGCTCGGTAAAATAACCTCCGCATCCCGGTATACCTTCTACAGGAGCATATGCTATTTGAAAACCGTAACCAGAACCAAATGCATCCGAATGAAAATGTATTAAAAGTTCGGAACTGACCGATTGCACGGGCGCAGGTTGGGTCGAGTTACAATATTTTTCGAGAAGCGGATCGGTGATATAACCACCATCGAAAATAGCAAGATAATCGAAACTGCAATTAGCATGCGCTTCAATGTCTAGAGCAAAGAAATGTAGTTGTATTCTTTTACCTAATGTTGTGGTCAAATGCCAATAGCAGTCACGATTCGGCGGGTACTTACCGGGTGACCCGGGCGAGCTGATGTGACCGTGTGTACTAGCGTCAATTTCACCACCGCACACTGGTTTAACACTGGTCCAATGTAAGGCAAAGCCATCTTTGGCTACAGTTTGGTCTGATCGAAACCAAAAATATAGATTATTATGACTGGATATAATATTTCCACCTAAAGGAAAAATGTCACCGCAAAATCGTCCTATTAACTGACTTGCCGAGCTACGTCCATCATGAATTTGTAAAAAGTCATACAGACATTCCGGATTGGCTTCTAAATTAAATTTACTAAAAGTAACGTTAATGACTTTATCGGGGACAGTGTGAATCACCCATGCGCAACGGGCATTATGATTATAAGTGGAATTGGATAATGGATATATTATGCTACCCTCCTCTTGGTTTAATACTCCACCACAAAGATTCGAATGTGTCTGACAAAGATCACCAGAAAACAGAGCAGTACATTCACATCTGAATCCTTTGGCAAAGCTTTCATCAACTCGGCAACTGCCGCCATTGCGACAAGGGTTGCTTGCACATAAATTAGAAGGATTTTCACAGTGTTCCCCGCTAAAGCCTTTGCGACATATGCACCTGTATCCTGTGCGACGAGGTTGGCAAAAACCATTTTCACCGCAAGGGTTGTTCTCACAATGCTGCGTTATGTTACCTTCGGAAGATGTGTAGCATCCATGAGGACCGATGCCGTCGCCATCCATACCAATGGGACAAACACATTGTACCATTCTTCCACCTAATCCGCCCCAGTTTCGTAAGCAGTGTGCTAAAGGATGACAGCCGCCGTTATTCATACTGCATGAGCCACGCCATGTACATGTTACGCCATCCCCTTCGTAGCCTGATGGACACGGGCCGCAAATTCTTGAACCGATTGTATTGTGACAAGAAACAAAGGGAGTTGTGCTGCAACCACCGTTAGGTAATGTCATACATTCGTTGACGTCATGACATGCATACCCATTACCTTCATATCCAGCTGGACATTGACCACAGCGAAAGGAGCCGGGAAGGTTGATGCATTCAACTCTAGGGTTCACTGAGCATCTGGCGCCTTGAGAAAGATCACATTCGTTGACATCGGTAAGGCACGCGATACCCGTGCCGTTTGTAGTCCAGCCTTGATTACAAATGCATTTGACTCCATCTCCAGAAGTTACTGATAAACAGGTACCGTGACCACACATTTCGAAATTGCCACCACTGCAGTCCTTTTCTTTTCTCGTACAATGTAGTCCGAACCATCCGGTTTTGCAGAGACATTCATATGATCCTGGTCTGTTGATGCAAGTAGCGCCATTTTGGCAGCCCAAATCGGTGCCAGCGAAATTCCGACATTCATTTACATCTTCATCACAATTAGTTCCTTCCCAATTTGACGGACAAAGACAGTGATATCCGATATTTAGGGATAAGCAAGTACCACCATGCTGACATGGATTCGACAGGCAATAATTTATTCTTGTGGTAGTACGAGAAGATTGTAACATTGAAATTCTTCTGTACAATCGAGTGATTTTTCTTGAAAGAAATGTTACATTCGAAATGAGATCGGTCTCCATTGCATGTTGTTGGTCTTCTAATTTTTGAATGCGTTCCAAAATTACGTTATTGGTCTGATAGTAGTTTTCAAAGTCACCACTTAACGTAGGTTGATTCGGACCGATTTTCGATGACGTATTGGTGTTCAACAGCTTTATTTCTCCAACAAATACGTTTGATTTCGGTCCGTTAGTGCGTAGATAAATGTTCCTATCGAATGCGGGTTCTATTATAAGGTCGCCATCTGATGTTTTGATTTTAGGTCGCTTTTGATGAACTTCACATTTCAGTTGCACCAAACACAATGTTGTTAGGTAGACGTATCGAAACAGTATCCTGGACATGATCCATACATGTGCCACCTCGCGTGAGTATCCGCGGACTGCGAGGTATACTTCCTCTCAACGTGTTCCTATCTAAAGGGGGCGTAATTAACATCAAACGCCCCCTAGCTTATATTACATGGTGACAGCTTATAAGCCACCTGCTATTTCAGTTATCACAACAATATTTCTTTTTTTTTTTACAACAACATTTTGATAATTTGTTTTTAAATGTTAATTTTTCTTTAACATTTTCTCGCCATTCCCAATGCACTGGTAGACAATTAAGTCCTTTCGACCCTCCTTCCAGCGAAGACACTTTTTGGGACAACGTGACAGTGACGCCAACGATATAAATTTATAGAAGTTTTGAAAAAACCCATTGGTACAAGCCTTAGAGATCGAACTCGGTTCTCTTGACTCGAATTCTGATCAGGCATCCACTCGGCTATCGTGACTTATATTCCTTAAACAAAAAAAAAATATCTGCCGCCATTCCCAATAGAGGGGTAGACAGAGGTCTAGTCTAGACAATTAAGTCCCTTTGAACCACCTTCCACCGAAAATATTTTCGGACAACGTGACAGGTGGTGAGCCCGTCTCCGTCTTTATTTCCAAGCCATCGGTATAATTCGTACATAACTTTTTGAAAAACCCATTGGTACGAGCCTGCCATCTGGGGATCGAACTCGAGTCTCTTGACTCAAAATTCTGAAGAAAGAAATTATGAATTTGAAATCATTCATAGCTCGCGGTATTGTCACAATCTAAATTTTTGGCAATTAATACAATGACGACCATGTAAACGAATACATTTGAAAACATGTAGTAATACTTCATATTTATTGACGACCTCGGTGGACGAGGGGCGTAAACACGGTTTCAAGGTGTCGCCATCTCGAGGTCTCGGGTTCGATTCCCGGGTCAATGAAGAAAAACCACTTATTCCCGGGTCTGGGTGTTTGTGGTGCCTTTATTGTTTCCGATTCCCATACCTCAAATGTTTTAGCATCTTATATTGGGATCGGAGCAATGTATGTGATGTTGCCCCTATCTATTTATTTATTTATTTATATTTGAGCAGCGTAACGGCGTATAGTTAACTATTATACTTCATCCTTTTAGAGTATTAAATAGGGGTTGAAGTCAGTTTCGGATTCAGATTCTTACGCCGATACCTCACAGCCTACAGCCTATAAAACTTGACTGCAGGATATCGGCAAACCCGTAAAAGAATTTTTTCCGTAATTGACAAGACTAGATCTCTACCCCTGTATAATACCCCTGTATTGGGAATGGAGTGAAGATATTTTTTATTTTTTTAAATTTAAAATTTGTGTTAATGGATTTATTTTGGGAAATAAACCTTACCGTCTCTCTATTGACTGGTCAAATTCAAATGTTTTGTTAAAAACATTTGTTGTTGATAATAAAACGGGGTATTGATAATAAAACAAAATTTTCATTTGGGAACGGAATCGTTTATTAAACCCATCAGTTATAGTATATAATTAAATTATACCGATACTCTACACGTTTTGTACTGCTCAAAGTACCTACCTTAATCAAGTACCTATTACTTATGTTAGAATGTACTAACAAATGCACCCAATACCGACGAATTGTTAAATACGCTTTTTTATATTTTAAACACGTATCTTTTTTATTTTAAATTGTGCTCCAAAATTCAGTGGTAGTTACAAATCACAGTACCCTCTGGACTCTACGATTACAATGAATATTAATATACGAGATACTATTTTTTTTAAGATAAAAAATAACATGCCAATTTCAAAGGGGTGAACGCATCACAATAAAGTGCCTAACGAACATTAACGAACTATTAGTTCTTAGGAACAATTATGATTGTATTAAATGAAAGGATATATCTTACACAGACTAAAAATAGTTACATTCTGTTATTCATTGTATTACTTTAACATATTTATCTAATGATTTAATAAGTACACGTTCGGATACACACATTAAAGTAGACATACGAGTACAGACATATTCAATGTAAGAAAAAAGGTTTCGGTATTCCATGGTCATCTCAAAGAAAAATTAAAGTTACATAATACATAATGAAAACTCATATACTTCGACAAAGAGCGTGTATCCGAACGCAATGGGACGTAGTCACATTTTTCCAATAGAAATAATATTATATTGTAGTTACGTCGTCCCTATGTAGTACGAATTTATATTTTAAATATCGATCAAGTCGTCACTTCTTTTATATTCATTAATAATAGGTAAAAATCTTCCTTTATTGTCCTCATTATTACCATTAAAACAAAGCTGGATATAAAGAAATCTTTTCAATTATTCATAAAAGCAAAATACAGTGTCGCATTGTAACAAGTGGTGGCAAATTGTTTGTGTAAAATCGCTTTGGTTCCGCCATTAGAATAGAAATCTATCCATGGTACAATAATAGAAATAGAAGCTACAAATACATTCTTTCAAATACACTCGTCGAGGTTCATAACCATATCCAATGGAATTTTATCGCATAGACGCAAACTATATGCGAGACTGTCCCGGTACAAATGAATGGGTGGTGAATAAAAGTATTGGTAAAAAGATTTCTTGTTTTTTTGGAAGTATTAAAAATAACTACAATCTTCTACTCACTTCGGCTGGTTTTGTCTATGATTCAAACACTTATGATTCATTTTTTGTTTGTTCTAGAAGCATGTTGGGAAGCTATGCTGGATTTTATGTTATTAAATAAGCCCAAACTTATAAAAAAGCAATTGACACGGGAGGGTTTCGAACCGGCGACCATCTCCGTAACGTTATTTATGTCCGTACCGTTAAGTATGTCTTATTAATAAAGCATATGATTAGAACCTGTTAAAAAAAGCTTTTTTTCCACTTTATAGTTTTAAGTTCAGATAAGTTATGAAGAAAAACATACAATACAAGGATAAAAATTAGGTCTCTTGCATTTAATAAGTGAGAAAGTAGAAATAATTAAATGATCAAATGGCGCTATAAGAACGAGCATTATTTTTTTTTTAAATTTCAATTGATTTTTTTAATTTATAGTTTATTTAGTAAGAGCATGGCTGCCATGTTTAAAATTTTTATAATTTACTTCATAGTAAGCAAATGGTCATTTGTACCGGGATAACGATAACATCTATAAATAATATTAGAACATGATATGTACCAAAGTATACACAAATGGTCGACGAATAGCAAATGACACAAATTATTAAATAGCATTCAATGACGTCATAACATATATACACTTATCATACTTTAGTACCCTTCGATTTAACGGATTTTACATAATATTAATTGATTGTTTTAGAATATGACTATCCTTTATAATTATTAAGTGTGTCACTAGCTCGATACGTATTAGTAATAGTAAATATTTACATAAGTACCTAAACATTACTGTCTGCGATCCGGTCGCGAGACTCCGTCAGTCATCTCCGGCTTCCATTTATGTGAAATTACAGATTACAGGAAATTACGACTGAGAAGAACGGAGCATTTAGCGACCGGGCTTCACCAATAATCCAAACATATTTATTCATGATCCATTCGGTTTAGAAAGCAATCCATTTAAATGTTTACGAAAATAAGTGGGACTTACAGTATATACAAAAATATCACATTACTTCGAGGCCGCAGCTTTCAATTACTTAGTCATTACTTATTTCGTCTTCTTACATAAAACAATTATAGGTTCGAAGCGAAAGCTAAGTAAGCATCGCAAGAAGTAATCGACCGTACAATTCGATGTTTTCAGTCATCGCATTTTCAACGCTTTAACGGTTGTATAAAGCGCAAATTATAATACTTACAGCCAAGTTCTTCCATGTAGTTAGTAAAACTAACTGTGCATCAGTTATAACGTACGGAACGCAAAGGAACTGCGAAAGTTACGCCTTGCTTTGCAATGTCCCCCAGACACACCCCAGACTATATATTAATCGACATCTAGTAATATTACAAACTAGTTTTCACATAGTAATAAGTGTTACAAATTGAAGTAACTACTGACATCTTAGGATCTAAATATGAAAGGACCGAAGCTGTTTAAGAAGCTGCAGCCGTGCACGTCTCCGACAATTTTTTCTCTCAAAACGCTAAACTAACGAAATAAAACTATTTGGCTAACCATTACAGGCTACGCGAAGCGAGACAACTGTCGCGGGCGAAGCGTTACGTGTAACAGTACGTAGCGGCTCCGCCACGCGCGTGCGCAGAAACCGTAGGCGTCTCGTTTTTTAATTATCACAATAAAAAAATATATTATCTGCGCGCCGTTTATTGCTACGTAATTTAGGTACAGTCTTTGGTGTCCGGGGAGGAGCCGCCGGTTAGTTCGTCGAGGAAATCGAAGGTGGCGACCGCGTCGCGCTCCCTTTCGCCGTAGCGTACGAAGAAGCCGTCGCGTCCGAGGATGGAGGGGCGGCGGGTGCGCGGGAAGCGCAGCACGGCGAGCCCGCGGCTGCGCAGCGCCGCCGCTGCAGCAACAGGCCACGTTAGCGGCTACAAGCGAGCGCCCTCTGGACGAGACGAACACGCGTGAGCACGCGCCGCGACACGCGCCCATTCGCACCCACGCGCGTCACCCACGCTCCGTTTTTATTGTATTGGCTACGCTTTAAACGCAAATATTAAGGCTGCCAAACGTTTAAGAGAATACTAGCAATGCTTAAACAACTAAATAATATAATAAATATCTTCACGTCCTTTCACAATATAGAGACAGACAGAGGTCTAGACAACCTTTCACCGAAGAAATTTTTTTGGGACAACGTGACAGGTGGTAGGGTGAGCCTTTCGCCGTCTTATGTCAAGCCAACGACATAAATTGTACATAAGTTTTTGAAAAAATCCATTGGTACCACCTGGTGGTTCAAACTCGGATCTCTTGACTCCGTATTTCGATCAGCCATCCACTCGGGTATATTGACTTAAATAACTAATGCTAGTATTCCTGTTAACCACTCTAAATAAACTGCTATACTTGTGTCTGGAGTGGTTAACAACGATAGTCGTGGGCTCGAACCCGCGGCGTTATATTTTGCAGTCCATACCTTAAACCATTAGACTAAAGCTGAAGCGTCAACAGCCTTTGGTCTTACGGTTTTGGGTGCGGGCTACGAAATTTAATGCCTCGGGTTTGGGCCAGCCCTTCGACCATTGTCGTGAACCACACCAGACACAAACATTGCAGCTTAGTTGGAGCGGTTAACAGGAACACTAGTAATGTTATTGACATTGCTAATATTCTTTTTAGAAAAAAATAAAAAAGGCTTTAAAACCTAACTGATGTTTAGATGACCAGAATGAGCTTTATTATAGCTGCGCTCGATAAACCCGGCTAGGCTTTGCAGTGGAGGGCTTTTGTGTGTTATGAATGTCAGATTTGGAGAGAAAAGATTTTTTGTGAACAATTATTCATCGAGGTAGGATGCCATTTTATGCCTCAGGACTGTAATGTCCACCGCAATGCACCCTGGCCTCTCCCGTACAAGGGTTTGCCATAATCGCCATGCTTGGCAAGTGGATTGGCGATCGCTGTAACAGACTACTCACACCATAGATGCTGCTGGCCGCCTCTAGTCTGTTGAATTTAGGTCTGGTATTTTTTGCGATGTTAATCCCGCTAACTGTTGGAAGCCATTGATTTTGTCAAGGCTCTTTCCTCAGGCGCCTCTTAAGACTCCAATAATATACCACCCATAATTTTGACTGGCTATCGTTATGTTGTAATTACAATGAGTATGCTCAGTATACCGCATCTCTTGTTCGTGACAGCAGAAATAGACCAAAGTTAAGCTATTCTACCTAAATTATAAATAAATATAACTTTTCACTATCCACGATGTCGATTCCAGCTAATTATTACCAAAGTAGGTTCTCCATGTTGTTACGATACTATTAAACATTACATTAAAATTCCTAACAAGTTTCGGTTATATTTTATATATTTGAAAAATCTAAATAAGTCTTAAATTTAATACAAAATATTATTAAAGTCAATTTAATTTAGATATTGGCAGCCTTAAGTTTATTTTTTAAAATCTTTCGGAGCGTGGTTAATGAAAACTAATCGAAATGAGGCGACAGTGAGATGGTGCGTGTGAGTGAGAGCGGAAACGAGAGCGTGGCTTGCGTGTGACAAGACAAGACATACAAACAGAGATATTATATGTATAGACACCTATGGAAGATAGCTGCGAAAAAAAAATAGAAGAGTAAATACTTTGTATGCTCTAATACAACTTACACAGTTATAATATCTCTGCATACAACATGACATGACATGACGTCACATGGCATACAGATTAACGCTAAATGTTGATGGCCATAATAAACAGATTATAGCAAAAAATATAATTTATAAAATTTTATTATTTGAGTTTATTTAAGTTCTAGGTTATCAACATTTATGCATTTTTAAATAATAATAAATAAGCACACTTAAATGAATGTAATGAACATTAAACACCATCACAATTACATCTAACATATTTTTTAAATTATTAACACAGTTTGAATGTTTGTTGATTATTTGATTACTTTACGTTATTACTCTGTATTTTGGAGATATGACAGCTGTCAAAACAGCCGCCATTTTATGATCAAACACCAAAAATACTGTCCGGTTAATTTGATTCTAATCACATTTACAATAATATAGTACACTGTTATGTTACCCGTTGTCGACCACGACACCAATGGCAGCTGTGTGCAAAGTACCGGAGAATTGTGCGAGAAATTGACGTAAAAAAAATTACCAGTTTTTTGTCTCCTGGAGCGATGCAGTCGGTGCAGACGTGAATAAGGGGCGGGAGCCTCCGCTGGCGAGGATCCACAAGATGATGGCGATGAGTCACTTGAGGCTAGCATCACGTCTAGTAGGTTCGCACGCGCCTGATGGTTTAGTAATGCGTTATTTACCACAACGCAAAAATAAACCAGACTACATCAAAAATTTTACTAATTCAGAGGGTAATGGTAGCGTTAAGCTCGGGCAGAATACTTTTACGGGATTAAGGTAAATTTAGTGGTGTGCATACGGCGTAAAAACATTGCCACCCTCTTTCTTCCCGTGGGTGTCGTAAAATGCAACTAAGAGTTAAATATTTATATTGGAAACCAACAGATGGCAGGATAACCGAATATAACCAGACCAAAATAATCAGACCGCAAATGGGCAAAATGGCGAACTTTTCTCCATATAAAAAAATAGATATCTAGTTAATGACCTTAGGATCGCTGAAATCTATATCCTTCTCGACGTGCACCCACCCCGTTGGTGCCCACAGCGCGCTGTCTTTGTTTGCACAAGTTTTCTCAGCTCTGTCTTCATTCTTCGCCTCGATTGTAGTCGTCGGTCCTTCGCTTTGGCGAATCATCCTATTAAAGAAAGATATTAATTTATTTTGGTCTTTATTTTAGTTTTATTCAAAAAACAGTTTTATATTGTTTTAATTTAGACAACACTTAGATTTCACTAGGGTGCTATAAAATTAAACAACCTATTTCTTTAAGGGAAATAAAAATGGCGAACGCACAAAATGGCGGCATAGCGACTTGAACAAGAACGTGGTGTTTTCCAAGATGGTTATGTATTTATATATCGGAAAAACTATAGTACGACTCTTAGACAACAGGAGTCTCTTACATACTATAACCAATAGACATATGGTTTATTAATAGCTAATGATTTTTCATTTTGAAGTTGTTGATAGGAATACTGCGGGTTTGAGAAATAATAATAAAAAAAAATATTTCGAATATGTTGGAAGTTCCTATCCCGCACTCGAGCAGCTCTCGCTGTCCTACTCTAATCTCTCTCAAAAGTTATTTACTTTTACTTTTACTTTTAAACCTTTTACTTTTACGTAGGTTATTAAATACCTTACCTGTTAAGCTCGTCAATGACGTCTTTCGATGTTGCAGCCTCGTGAAAGCTTAGCGTATGTTCTTGTGCTACAATAATAGGTTCAGGAATGGTCGCAGATTGTGTTGCACTTGGACGATTTCTTTCAGCGACAGGAATCTTGGATCTAGTCCGGTTGGGTGACGAAGGTGGCCTTTTTCCACCTAGGAGCGTAGGGATACGGCTCCGATCAGTCCTTGCTTTGAAATCTCTCTGGACAACATCGTTCTTATTACTTATTATCACAGTTTCGGCAGTAGACGTGCTTGTTGTGTTAGATTCGGTCATCTGTGGGGAGCTTGTTTCGGGTGATGAACCTTCTTCTTCTTCAGGTACGGGTACCAAAAGTCCTGTACTTCTTCTACATGCACTTAACACCTCCTCAACTAAAGATATTTCCGTTTCACCACTTGTGAACGGAAAGCTGGGTGATTTGGTCAAACTGGATTCCACGTCAACCCTTTCGCATATCGTAACTTGTTTGTTTAGCATGATGTTTACTGTATTTTCTTTTAAAGCAGAATTATGATCCATGCTACGATTAGATTCAATGTCAACGGGTCTATCCTCTTTTTGTGCTAAGGGTTGATTCAATTCGGTCGAGATACTCGTATCTATACTTTTATTAATTTCATTCTTTAATTGCACTTTCAATAAATGTCGGTCATCCACTTCATTTTCAGCGTTTTCTACTCGCGAGAATTCATCAAAGTAATCTTCAGACTCCGCGTAAGGATCTTCCCTTTCGATGAATCTTGGCGTGAACTTTGGTTCTGAAACGGCATTACAATATGCGACTTTTGGTCTCTCACTAGAAATTATTTCGCTAGAGTCATTCTCTGAGAAGCTGCCGAAGGAATCTGGTCGCTGCCTGTCTTCAGATACCTCACTACGTGGACCTACCGAGTCGTCGTCGAAATCAGCTGCTGCGTAAGGTGGAGGCAATTCACGTATTTCTGAAACAGGCCGAGACGACATTGAATCCGATTCCTCTCGGTCCCGACAGTACTTTTGCTGTTCCGCTATGAAGTGGAGAACATTTTGTAGTGCTTGTTCGCGATCTTGCAATGCCATAGCTTGAACATCGTGTATCCTCAAATGACTGCTTGGGTCCTGAGAGGGAATACCTCTGGAAGAATTGGACGCTAGACTTTTAGTACTTTCATATTTGACGAGACGATAGAAATCTCTGGTGAAATCTAAACCGATATTAGCGCAATCGCCATCTTCACTTAAAGCTGTACTAGAACGTTTTTCGTGGGCATCTGATGCACTTGACCAGGAACCTCCCGGCGAATGTGTTCCTGAGCATTCCCACCGCTTTTCTGCGTTATCTGGATCATCTGTTATCTTACATTCATCGATTTCAATCGTCGCAAATCCACAATCATTCCATAAACAATCACCAACATCTTCTTCTAATTCTAAAGCATCGTCTTCTCTAATACTAGGTAAAGTAGATAGTGATATTTGGCCGGGAGTTGTGATTTCTGCAAAAGGAGACTGCCTGTCTCTGAGATCCTCACACGACAGCGATAAGCTCCAATCTTCTAATTCTGCTCTGTCATATTCTAAGTCAGCTAAATCTCGATGTCTTTGCTGCAGCGCTGATCGTGCATCATCCAATTCTAGCCAATGCTGTACATAATCAGCATCGTATTGCGAACCTTCGCCCCGTTCATCAAGCGTGCTGCCCCATGAGACTCTTTCTGAACTTGTTGTTGAAGCTATCGCGGGTCGTCTCAAAGGTCTTTCTGGTGCCGGTTTAAGATCTAACACTAGAACACCTGAGCTTGGCGTCGGGCTGTCTAGGCAACTAGTGGGACAAGTTGTTCCTGCTATAAGTTTCAAGCATAGATGTGAATCAGAGAAGCTCCTTACGACATGTTGAAAAGGTAGGACGGGTCGTGATGGCGGATAGCTGCCTCTCACTCCCGCGAATGCTACGCCTATTGGAAAATATATGTAATCGGCATCGGCTAATAGGCGAGCATGTCGTCGAGATTCACGAGGATTGATTGAGACTATTGTTTGGTTATCCGTTTCGTCCGAGGCCTCATTGAGATCGGGTAGGGCTCTGTCTGCCGCATGGTCACTTTGTCGCGAAGCGTCAGCTTGCACGTCACTAGACATAGTGGAGTAACCTTCATCTTTGGCTCCACTTTCCGGCGATTCCGCACCAGCTTCACCTGCTTCCCCACTCTCCTCTTCTATTGCTTTTTCTCCACTAGCACCTGAAACATTTATGAATAAATAATTACATAGATAGCGACTACATCACACAAATTGCTTTGATTCCAAAGTAATTTGCAGCACTGGTATTTTGTAATTATGTAATTTTGTATTTTGTAATTATGTAATTATGTAGTAATTTATTTAAATCAATATTATATGAATTCATACCCTTTACGGCATCAGTGCAAGGCTGCGGCATGTTGAGGCTCAAAGTTGCCGGCCGTGTAGGGGGAGCCCAAAGTGTAGGGTCCACCGACGACAGCGCTCGAGCTAGATTCGCCGGGGTTACTTCCAGACCCTGAAAGACATTGTTACTAATGATTGGGTAATTGGAATTCGAGACAAGAGACGCGAGTTGTACGATCCCCAGGTGGTAGACTCGTACCCATGGGTTTTTTTTCAAAACTTAGGTACGAATTATATCGTTGGCTTGGACAGACTTACTGCCTGCGAGAAGCTTACCACCGCCAAATTTTTGGGACTATGTGACTGCCTGTTGACTTATAGTGTGCGTGTGTGTTGTGAAACCACCTTTCAAATATGACAGACTATATGTACTTCGAAAGGACTTAATTGTCTAAACCTCTGTCTACTCCTGTATTGGGAATGGCGTGAAGAAATTTTTTTATTCATTAAGATTAATTTCATTCATTATAAGTTTTTTGTTTCTTTTATTTGTCTCTAGTATGTGTGTAGCACACACAACAAAATTTAGTACACGGTTTTGTATATTGTTGGTTACCTTGAGCTCTGTCCAAATGTCGGCGAGGATCTGATGGCGCCGCTTGTCGTCGTGGCTGAGGGGGTGCGGGTGGGAGGGCGGCGGCGAGTCTCGGAACGAAACCAGGGATCCGCAAGATCCCACCTCCACCACGTGGACTGGAAAATCATTAGGGACATAAAAGGATTTTCGATATTCATTTATTTGTGCTTCGAAAGACTTATAGCTCAAATATTTAGTAGGGAAGTTTACAGAATACCTATAAAAAGTTCTCACTTATAGACATATATTATTACCATTTGAACTTTTTGTTATTATGATACATTTTCATGTGTCATATTGCTCTTTTTCCGTTTTTAAAGCCAATAAAGGATCCAAAGTTGTACACATGCCTCCCCTAAAATATCTAAATCTAAATATCAAAAGAAAGTAATTTTCCACACAGTCTTTGGCCAACCTATCGAGTTCCCGCAACATTTTGTACGTCGTCACTCCATCTTGTTGTCGTCCCACACTGCGTTTACCTAAACGAGGTCGTCACTCGAGAACATATTTTCTCCAAGTTGCTTACAAAGCTTATGTATAATACACTATATAATGCACTACTAGTTTAATTACCTTGTAAGCAGTTGTCGTACCTTGTAAGTCTCTAGGCGTGTGCGGCGTGTGCGGCGTGTGTGGCGTGTGCGGCGTGTGCGGCGTGTGCGGCGTGGCAGGCGAAGGCCGGGGCTGCGGCCGCAGTTGTCTCACTAGGAGAGCGCTCAACGCCCGGTTTTGGGTTTCCAACTCGCGCACACGCGCTCGGGCGCAGCACAACTCTTCCCGGACGCTCTGCGAAAGTATGATAGGCATCGAGAAATCAAATTATTAGACCTCCGTGAATGAGCAGCGTATGCAAAGGTTCTTAATGTGTCGTCAGCTGGAGGGTCCCGGGTTTGAATATTGTTCTTACATCTCAATTATCTTGGATCTGGGTGTTTGTGGTGCCTGCAATTCCATAAAACGAGTACTAGCTACTTATTTTGGGATCAGATCAATGTATGTAATGTGGTCCCTATGTATTTTTACTAAGGCTACCATGGCCTAATGGCATTCTCTATATAAAAAAGTAGATGGCAGGTGCGACCCAAAGAATAAAAAGATACAATTTATATGTTGTACAATGTATAATTTGTAACATATGAAGCAGTACAAACAATACATGCAATAGCAGTGTATACCTTAAAATACCTACATTCAAATGTATAAATATTTAAAAATACAACACATGTATGAATTTATTTATCATTTATTTATTTATCTTGTATTACGAGGAAACTATCCAAGCGTGACGATAAAGACAAATCTTCCTTATAAGAGCAGCTTACATGTTGCGACGGATTTTTACAGGCCGTTAAGTATGTACGAAAAAATATAATGCATCGACACATTAGAAACTGACACATCGACGGTTGGTGACGGCGGCTTGGATCGTATTCTCTACGAGCCTTAATTAAATACTTTGCCATAGCAACGTCTCCCAACGTCCCCTCATCAGCTGTCTTCGAAGTGAACGCGTATATTTTAATTACGCTTCATTAGTCGAATTAAATTATTTTGCGCAACGTAATCGACGTTCCGTAATTACAGAGGGAGCCGAAGATGGAAGAGTGATATGATAACATAAAAGAGATGCTACTACAACGGATGTAGTGATGACATTATTTGTAAAATCTAAACGGATTACTATGTTTAGTCTTTAGTTACGAATAGACTAGAAGAGAATAGACGAACGCAAAAGTAATTAACTAATTATGGAATTAATTACTCACTCTCATTTTGTTGATGAAATTTAAATGAATAAAAAGATGTAATCTATTGGAAGTCACGATAGCCGAGTGGTTGAGTGATAAAAATTCAAATGACCTGAGTTCGATGTCCAGATGGCAGGCTTGTACCGATTGGTTTTTCAAAACTTAACGATTAACATCGTTGGCTTAGACATAAAGAATAGGATCACTACATATCCCGTTGTTCTATAAAAATTACTCCGGTGGAAGGTGGGTCGAAAGGACTTAATTTTCTAGACTTCCGTCTACTCCAGTATTGGGAATGGCGTGGAGATTTTTTTTTATTAATCTTTTGTAAAACATTATATTAATGAATTTTATAAAAACGATTTGACGATTATATCTTACGTGATATCTTTGTCGCTTTAATTTTTACGCGGTTTTGGTTTTATGAACATGCTAACTTTTCTTGTAGTGGCATTTGAAGATATAATGGTATGTTTAGTCATCGAAATTCCACCCTCATTGACAAAGTTTTTATGTTACTTCAGTTCTGTATCAAGGTTCTTTGTCAAATAATTGTAGGTGGTGGTGAAGGTAGATGTTGACTTTGGTGAAGGCAGAGGTCTACACACTGACGTTCTTGCAACGCAATTTCCATCAAAGCTTTCATACTCAATATCCACATTTTATAATAAAATGCGTGGTGAACCTAGTAACAAGGAAACAAAGAGTTCATACCTTCGTTCGAGATGATTCTACAGCAGTCTTCATTATATTCATCAAAAGATTGCCAAGTTAACGTTAATTAATTTGAGAGTTAATTAGCTTTGATGATTTATTAAGAGATAATTATAATATTCCAGTAGCGCTTAAAATAAGACTTGCATTGTTTAATTTGATATTTTAGGATGCTTTGAAAATCTTGATAAATTTGACGTATTTGTTTGCTTTCGTATTACTAGAGCTAGCTCTATTCATACGAAAGCCAGCTAGCGTTCGTATGCAAAATATGATATGTACGTAAATATTAATAAAGTTTTATTATATTAACTACAAATTAATATAAAATAGTAGCTTTTCCAAACGACTTTCCGCGCGTTGGTGTCATTAAATAATGGTCAAAGTTATAATAATTATCATTAGAAAGAAAACAAAATTATTTTATGATTATTTCTCAACAAATTGCAACAGCTGATGCTGTTCTTATTGGAATTTCGTTTTGCCTTAATCTTTTACACTTATACATAGTTGAATGTTAAGTGTCCAGGAGTCGCAATACTAACCTAAATTTCTAACAAATAAAAACATCTCTATGTAAAATATACAGCCCATAATATTAGTTATTTATATATACAGCCTATAACATTAGATAGTTAAATATACTGCCTACGAAATTAGAATCTGCTACCCTTCAGTTTAAAGTTAACCGGGAATGTTAATTACAATTTCCCATTAACATAATACTAAAATACTTTGAGTGTGTTTAAACTAACGTTAGGTAATCAAATGTCATCATAGATCCGAAATGATATATATTTATCCCCTTGAACTAAGTTTATTGATAGTCTGTGACATCCAATATGGCGGGACGCAGTGCGCCGCTGTGTGGAATTATCTCAAACTGTAATTACTAACGAGATTTAGACGATGTATGATATTGATGTGTAGTGCCTTAAGATTAATATTACGTTACGAATAATAATTTTGTTCAATGTGTTTAATATATATCTGTTTGATGTTCTGATTTCTCGCCTTAAGTGACTCGATAGCGGCACAGAGTAATTCAATATTCCCGGTTTTAGTTTCGAAAGTATTTAAAGTATTTATTACGATTTATTACTTACTTTTAGTTGTCAGTATTCTAAACATAGTTTAGTATTAAAGTTTCATTCCATTTCAGAAGGCTAATATGTAGTAAGATAGTTTCACATGCATTTCCGAGGTGCATGCATGCATAATTATATCAAAAGGGTATTTTTTTCGAGTCTGGATTATGAAGGAGTGTTGTAGTTGTGCATTTTATATTCATACACATATAAAATATAACACACTCATCTCACTCACAGTGTATAATACACCTGTATTAAACAATATATATTATCATATTAGGGTTGGACGGAGTAGTTTTCAATGTGCAAGTAACGCGATTTATAACAATTAGCATATGCAGTTCGTAATTCGTTTTAAATTATTGAAATCGTATTTATTGTTAGAAAGCGTATTTCGTGGCATTCATACTCAAGAATTTAATAGCTTTTAAGAAGCATTCAAGATATCATTATTATATTTATTAAGATATAATAGTATAGATATAATCATACTTTAAGTCACGATAGCCGAGTTGTTGGGTGGTCGGAATTTCGAGTCGAGAGACCCGAGTTCGATCCCCAGGTGGCAGTACCAATGAGTTTTTCAAAAACTTATGTACGAATTTCATCGTTGGCTTGGACATAAAGGCGGCGACGGGCTCACCACCTGTCACGTTGTCCCGAAAATATCTTCGGTGGAAGGTGGGTCAAAGGGACTTAATTGTCTAGACTTGACCTCTGTCTACCCCTGTATTGGGAATTGCGTGAAGATATTTTTTTTTTTTTAAGACATGCTAAAAACGGAGTCTGAGCAAATTATATTTAAGTTACTTTAGAATTTAGAATTGTGAATAATCTGACACCTTATATTATAAACATAACATACACATCGACGTCTCTTATGAAATATAAACAAAGAATATTTAATGAACGTACAAAACGAATACCAAATCTAAACCTTCAACACTGTCGTATTTTTATGTAAAATTTTTGTAACTTTAATTTTATATTTACGATAAACATTATCATAAACAGCTCTAACAAACCCAGTGACAAATCTGTCAGAGGCACGCGTCGCCATGTTTATCTAAATAGTTGGCGCCAAAACTGTAACAACATGGACGACAATCACGAAACGGATTTAAACGCAAACGGCCGCATTATCGGGTAGATTATGCCAAGATTATAGTGGGCCATGGCTCCTGTGAAATTATTACGGTGGTGGCTAAGACCGGAGTGTCCCATTTTGTACGATTTATGTGCGAAAGGAGCACAGCGTAATCCACGGGCACGGTACTGTGTACAATAATTATGAGAAAACAATTTCCGGTTTGCATCTTAATGCTTCCGGCAGATTAAGAGATAGGGATGGTAAGCGTTTTTAAGGAGTGCTAATTTCGTGGCAATATTTGAGTGGAGGACGATTTTGTTTAGCCGGTCATAGACAATATTGAGAGAATTAAAGGTTTTATGTATAGCTTGCATTGTGATTGTTGCTGGTGTAATATTATATATGTATACTTATTAACGTTAAAATCTTCTTTTCAAAATGTCGTTGTTCTCTTTTTTATAACATGTTTTGTTCTTATAATTGTAGGAAAATTGTTAAAAATAGAATATTGTAAATAAAATAATAATAAATAATAGGGACACCATTGCTCTGATCCCAAAGTAAGCAGCTTAAGCATTTGTATTATGGAATTAGAAACAACTAACTGAAACAACCAAGACCTGAGAAAATGTAGGAAAACTGTATCTTACATTGACCCGACCGAGAATTGAACCCGGAACCTCAGAGCTGGCGATGCCATACAAACCGGTGTGTACGCTACTCTTCCACGAATGTGGACTGACTGAAATGCTGTAATAGCAACCATCAGCAGCACTCATAACTTTGATATCAACTTTAAGCACAGCTTTAAGCAACACATATTACATTATTTTATTTAAATTTATTCGTATAAGCTAAGAAAGTTACATTACGCTTATTTTTGTTCTTTCTGACGACGATTAATTTTTTTCTTATCTTTATTTATATTATCATGTTTTATTAAAAATGATTATTTATATTTTAGCTTCATTACATAAAACGTTATTGAAAATCTCTATAAAGTTAGTTTCAACACTTTATACCAAACAATGGCGTGGAAAACAGAGGATTGGTTGCATCTCACCAAAACTCTTTGATTTAGAAGGTAATAGTGCTTGTAAGTTGGCGGCAAAAATAGCGCGGTTGCCGGGAAAACAAGGCGGCCACTGTCCAGGGTACCTTTTGCGAGAGCAGCGCCCGCACGACCTGTTGCGCCACATCATCCAAGCGCCGCTCCTGATCGCCACCGAGGCCTGCCGACAACGCCGACAGTTGCCCGCGGAGCCGGTCGTTCTCCGCGCTCAGGGTTGCCACTTGCTTCTGGTAGTGAGCAGCTGATGCCTGCAATTACCGAAAACGCTTTGATGACGAGAGGAACTCCTGAATATTATTATAGAAAGTAATGTGGCAGCCCGTAAATGTACGTGTACATTGCTGGCTTTATCCTATTCGAATAAGCCTTCCTGCTAATATTATAAATGCGAAAGTTCGTTACTTTTTCACGCAAAAACTACTAAACGGATTTTGATGAAACTTTAGAAAAATTCAGATTACACCAGAATAACGCATAGACTACAAATTATAAAGATTTTATTTAATTTGACTATGGCGCAGACGAAGATACGTGCGTCAGCTAGTAACATTATAAATATGAGTGATTGTATGTTTAGGTGATAGTTAAGGTATAACGATACAGTTTTAAATACAATTTGGCACATGGAAAAGTTTATTGGTTACCTATTATTCCGAAAAAATTTATTATTCCTGAGGGAAGGATTAGAAATGTGATCTTGCTTAACGGATTTTGATTCATTGTATTGGGGGTACTTATATATCTATGGGGGTACGTAATTAGTAGGACCGCGCGGGAATTTACAAATTATACGCGGACGAAATGGCGGACGGTTAGACACAAATATTTTCTTTATTGGATTCATCATCACAAAAGCCTGTCACAAATCCCACTTAGGGGCGTAAGACTCCTCCATAAGAGTTTTCTGTTACTGCCATGATCTTTATCTCACACCTTAGACGCTGCTGCTGTCCGGTGACAGTTGTCTTTCGGTCTGGTGTTTTTTGAGATGGTTATTCAGCCACCTGTCAGTAGCCTATTGCCCTTAGTCACAAGGCACCCAAATACACAGAGCACAACGTTTAGCGGTTATGAGATTTATTTCCATAAAAATATTTAGTAACAGTTTTCAAAAAAGTTTTTAGTGACTAAAACAACAACAAAACTGTTGCTAATTAAAGACTCTTAATATAAAAAGTATTCAACGCTATCTTTTCGCTTCTTCCATTTATATGTCTTATTTTCATGGCATTCAAACCTTAAAAGGTAACAAAAAAGGGCCTATCATTCGCACTCTTAATTAAGCGACCTCCTGCAATAAGTACTGAAAAATAACTACCAGCTTAAGCTGGTCTCCTCTCTCCTTGGTTCACTACAATAGACCTCGCATGAAGCAACTATACATATCTATGTGTGGAGGTCTTTTAATATCGGGCAGGTGTTATTCATAACAAATTATAGACATACGTTATGAGATTCGAATTAGAACTCTATTGTTATGAAAACAACGCTCAATCGTTCCGTAAATATTGCTTTGTCGTAGTCGGTTTTCATTAGTCATCAAATAGGGGGCGAGACACAAAGACCATGAGTCTGTTTGTACGTCTGTCTGTCTGAAACAACACGCGGTTGATACGACGCTAAAGGGGTGATATTTCAATGGGTGAGGTTACGTGCATTTAATTTTGACATTGCTTTTGCAGTCGTGCAGTTTTTTGGGGGTTGCGTGACCGAAAAAAGGGAAAGTGTTCTCGTAGGGCTTGTTTTTTATGCCCTAACCACTTCAAGACACTCATTTCTTCATCGTGAGTCAGAGAAGCGTTAGTGTAAAAACAAATATAATATTTGAAGGGCTCGTAAAATAAACTTTATTTACTATAAAAATGATCTTAAGTGATCTATTTCATAGTAAATAAAGTTTCTTATGGAGGACACTGATATTTGGAAATAGGTCTTACTCTGCAGTTACCCTCTGCTAGCTGCTGGGGACTGTTAGACTTCAAAAAAACTATTTTCATGTTTGACATAGTGTTTACCATCGTTGACATGTATTAATTTTTATTAAATTTTGATAATATTGTAAAACTGAGAAGAATAGACACAGGTATTTTAGAAGTCCAAGCTGAATGTAAAGTTTTGACTGCGACTTTGAGATCTCAACACTTACTTACGATATCATTCCATCTGATTAAGGATTCGGTCTATCATTGCTATTTCGTCCAAAATAAAGGTAACATACACTGACATCAAATGTATTTATCTTTATATGTATTTATACTACATGGTAAAGACCTTTATCCTTTGTTCTTCTTTAAACAAATTGAAATAACAAACGTGGTGGTTATATTCTCTTTGATAGTAAACAATTAGGGATAAAAAACTAGGGATGCAGAATAGAAATGACAGCTGTCAGTAATTGTATCTGTGATTGTTATACCATAAATATTATAGAAAAGAAGATCTATAATACATTCTTTTTAACAGTCCTTAACAGGCTAGTTTCTTGGCTAGTAGATTTACAGTTGACATTGATAGTATAAAAGATACATCGTGGCTGCTTGCGTAAGAGGTTTGATTATTTTGGTTAGTATTTTCCATATAAATCATGTTGTAAAAATGAAAAAAATATAATTGGTAACATACAAGTTACAAAATAAATAATTAAGAAAGCCGACACATTGAAAAGCGCTTACGTCTTAATCAAAAGGTTTGCTGTAAATCTAATTGAAATACATTTTCCGTCGACGCAGCTGTTTCTTTAGAAGGTAATTAAACAGTTGAGTGGGGGAATCGATTTTCAATCAAAAGTACTGTGAAATAAGTACGCAGTTACAGAGTCCTTTTGAGCAACAAAACTCTCCACTCGTCTCGATCTTATTCTAATGAAACCATGATGAATTTGCGACGTGAAGTTTAGTCGAATCAATCGCTATCTTTATTGACCGATATAACCTCAGTAATCTATTCTTATAGTTTTTAAATTGTAGCTTAATTATGTACCATGTACTATATCTCGTTGTACTAATTTTTAATTTTTGCACATTCATCAACGTAATATGTCTGACGCATGTTTGGCATCTCAGAGTTCACGTCAGGGCGTTGATAAAAAATTTTCCATCCCTTTTCTCTTTGTGGATGTTGTAAGAATAAACTAATTAACAAAAAACATTTGATAAAAATACCAGTATCATCCAAATCACTTGCATAGCGTAATAACCACGTCTATCCAGCACAGCAGACAGCTCAGGAATCATTTTCAGTATTCCATCTCTATCGAGCTTAGAGCTCTTACGGCTCTTATTAATTAAAATATACTATAAGGTGGTCGGGTACAATAATTTGCATTCCTGAGTAACTAACGTAACAATGAATGAAAAATCATATTTTATAAATTTTTAAAATTTTTCTTTCCCTATAATCCTATTTCCAACTATTACAGATTTGTAGATAATATTGAAAGTGGTTCAGTCGAACTCGAATGATGCAATCATGAAGAGGACTTTTGTTTGTGAGTGCAAGAATGTATGTGCTTGAGCTTTCAGACAATGAATTTTAGATTCTGAGCTAACAGTGCCAAAAATTTCTTAAAGTTTTACAATATTATGCGAATTCGATACGATGGTAAACATTGTACAATCGAATTACGATTTCAGACGAGGACAGATTGTTGGCCAATAGTGTACAATATGCAGATATAAAACATATCATATATAAAATAGTTCTAACGCAGTATTGCAGTTAATTACATATACTTGCAGCAAAAATGAACCAGTTCTTCATAATTAGTTGGCATCGCAGAAATAGCGAGCGCTCCTCGTTAATAATTGCATGCAATTATCATTAGTTCAGCCCCATCGTAACCGCGTTCTAAGTTTGAAAATAAATCACGACCGTGAATTGCCGTTGTCGATTTATCAAACGCCACTTTCCTTTGTCGTTGTCCCACCTGTCTGCCTGTCTGTGCAACAGCAGCACGACATTAAACAATTTTTTTTATTGTATAAAAACTTTACTTTATAGTGACATTTCTAAATCATTAGTTAGGTGGGACTGGAATTATGAATATTATATTACAATACACAATATAATTGCATTATCTGTCGCTTGTCCCAGTAAAGTAACATGATCAACACAAACATAAAAGAAATCGATCCAACGATCTATCGAAACATAAAAAATCGAGCAGATTTGTCCAAATAAGGTACGCCTAGTGAAGCTCTCGAAGTAACACTTGATAATATTTTTATTAAAAAAAAACAAGAGACGAGAAAAATATCATTAAATTTTGTAAAAAACAGGACATATTTAAGGAAGTAAATAAAAGGATTATATTGAACAAATAATAATTGAGAAAACAAATAATTCAGTAAGTATGCGCTATATTGTGTTTTTATTGCTAAAATAATAATAATACTATATATCTATACAATGATAATGAGTACATACATAGATAGAAACAACAGCATATACATTGCTACGATCCCAAAGTGTATTGTGAATGTAAAATTTATCTTTTATTACCGTAAAATCAAGAATCGGTTAAACAACTTCATGATTCCAGTAAAAGTTGCACGTTCACGTGATTAACTTGAACCGAGTCTCAAATGGCTGTGTATTAATTCACGTAGTGTTTTGTTTCGTACACAACGACGATAGAGGGCGCCTTTCAGTGAACTGATTACATTAACGACAATAAGTAAAATTAAACCGCGTTGCGCCTACCATTAATCATGGCTTGCAGTTTACACATTACCTTTGCCCGGTCATGTGTTTCCTATTATATCTTTCTATTTTCTATTCTATGTTATGAGTAAATATTATCTTAAGTATTTTCTGTATTATTAGAATATTAAAATTCTCTTTACTACTATGTTTGCTTATTTTACAAAGACTATGTTTGATTATTTTAAACAAACTATGTTTGATTGATTATTATAAAAATATTTAATTTTTATACAGTTACTTTTTGTAGTATTTATTAATTCACGTATATACAATTTTTTTCTTTTTTTTACCTTGAATGGCTGGTAGATAATGCATTAAGTACTTCAATTGTACTTTGTTAGTAACCTCAGTATACGAAATCTGTGAAATAGCAAGAGCCTTGTGAAAAAAAATCTAATGGATTGTAATGCAAAAATAACAAGAGTGAATGTAGATAAAGTTTTCAACGATGAAACATCAGTGTCTAGTCATAATGTTTTAATTGTATCAGTCAATAGCGCAGAGTTATTATTAACATAGAAAAGTTTTCTACACCGCTTTATACCTACAGGATATCTCCATTAATGGCGCTTAAGCATAATATAAACAAAGAATAAATAAGCAATACAAACAAAGAATAAAAACACAATGTCGTCAAAGATTACACATACTCTTTGTACACCTTCCTCACGTAAATACTTTTAATACATAAAGAAGAAACTTCGAATTAAAAATTAGTTATTTTCGCATTAGCATAAAACGAGTTGTCATTATTAGATTTGTCCGTAATAAATTTTATTTGTTGACATCGAATTTTACGCTTCATCCGGTGCATTATATTTAACTCAATCTACGAGACTCCGCTCGAGATAGAAAATACCTTATAACTGGCATGTTCCCATTATGTATAGCGTATAAATTGTTAACAATTTTTTTGATGATATTGTATATCTTTAATTAACTTGATTGTAGTTATTCTCAGAGCGTAACTTAACCATTAAAATTTAAACTTTTTTATCTTTAGGCAATTTCCCATACCCATACAAATATATAAAATAAAAATATAAATATCTTCACGGATTTCTCAATACAGGGGTAGACAGAGGTCTAGTCTAGACAATTAAGTCCCTTCGACTCACCTTCCACCGAAGATATTTTCGGAACAACGTGATAGGTGGTTAGCCCGTCGCCGTCTTTATGTCCAGCCAACGATATAACTCGTACATAAGTTTTTGAAAAACCCATAGATAGAGCATAGAGCCTGCCACTAGGGGATCGAACTCGGGTCTCTTGACTCGAAATTCTGACCACCCAACCACTCGGCTATCGTTCAAATGGACTTAATTGTTTAGAATAAACCTCTGTCTACTCCTGTATTGGGAATTGCGTGAAGATATTTTTTTACATAGTAAATCGTAAGAGCTTTTAAAACGTCATCAAATTCGTAGATCACTAGGACATCGTCGTGAAAATGTTGACGTGTCGTACTCTAGAATGGGTACGTGCTAATTGGTTTCGTTAGCCAGGACTGCGGGCTGCTATCAAAGAGGAGGCTAGCGCGGCAACTCAATTATGAGAAAGCCGCCGTTGCTCGCTCCTGGAGCGGTAGAGATGGGAGGCCTGATTCAGTTCAATTCAGTGATCTAACTCACTGATATTGGAATGTTTACTTTGTGTAATGCTGTTCGCGAAAAAAGAAAATATTTTATACATTCAGTATATTGGGCATTGATATGTTCAAGTGATGAACTGATTGACGTCGTAAGAATATACCATAACTATTTGGGTGCTGTACAGAAGTCACAAAGGGAAATATAATATTACAATCCCAGACATATTTAAATAAGTTTAAATAGCTCATTTTAATGGAACCATCATAATAACAGCGCTGCAGCAATATTGCTACAGCATATTTGCTGAGTCGGATGCCGTTTCGTTGCTGCGATCTAATAATTGATTTTATTTTAATTTGTTATTCTTAGCTATAAATCTCTGTGAAATGTATTTTGTGGCAATGAATAAATTTACTTTTTTTTCCTTCTTTCCTTCTTTCAAATAGCCCTTGAATGCCGTAATGGTGAACCGCAGATGGTGAGATAACTATCACGAATAATATCAGTATAAAATTCTGTAGAACGGTGACAGGTAGTTGTGTCTATGGTGATGATATCTGGTACTGCGACCGTAAATATATTTGCTAAGCGAGGCTATTAAGGCAACTTTTTTAAGGAGAAGCTCATGTTTCGAAGCAGACGTTTACAGGCTTTGATATGTGTTTTGTTGCAATATTGCGAATATCCCTTCGAATAAAGTTGATTTCACCAATACAAAAACAATACAATGTAGACAACTTCCCATACCCATACAAATAAATAAGATAAATAAATAAATATCTTCACGCAATTCCTAATACAGGGGTAAACAGAGGTCTAGTCTAGACAATTAAGTCCCTTCGACCCACCTTCCACCGAAGATATTTTCGGGACAACGTGACAGGTGGTGAGACCGTCGCCGTCTTTATGTAAATGTTATTTTGACTTATATCAGAAACAAAATTATATTGACATTTACAAAATTTAGTAACTAAAATCTACAGTAATCGTTCAGCCATTCTCCTCGTGGCATGGTAGGGTTTCCTATCATGTTATTTATATATGATTTATATCTGAACTAACTCAACTTGTTAAGCTCTTTAACTGAATGACTCGTTAATAACTTATATGCAAAACGACTGCGGAGCATTGTTAGCAGTTTTGAAATACATTAAACTTCCATTGTAGCAGCTTGTTATTGAATACGCAAAGAATTACCTAGAGGTTTGACTATTTCTCTCTTTATGCATTTATTTACTTAATTGTCTAGACCTCTGTCTACCGCTGTATTGGGAATGGCGTGAAGACATTAAATTATTTACATATTTTTTTATATTTTCACGCATTTCCCAATACTTTCGACTTCAGAAGTCCACACAGTTTAGCCAGTCTTCGTCTTAATGTCCAAAAATACAACATACTTAAATAGTTGAATATTGATAAACAACATATACATGATAAAACACATATACATGACTAGAATATACACATATCATCAAATGTTCATCAAATGTTTTCCCCTAGCGGGATTCGAAAAGCAACGAAGGCAAGGTCACTTAAAAACACTATCGGTTTGTTCAACCGGTTTGTAATTAATATGAATACATAATTTACTTAAGGATGTTTACATTAATAAAAACCAAATGCTCTGCTCGACCGATTCGGATGAGTCTTGATGGTGTATTCGTAATTATCAGCACGAGGTTTGTATGAAGGAACATATATAGAAAGCCTAACAAAAATGTCGAAAATTTGGGAGTTGGGAGAGAGAGGATGTTCGAGAACTGTAGGTACTCTTTTCGATGTGATATTGCCGTTAGATGGTTTTCGCCATATTTCATTTGTCCACTATATTTATTCCCTTTTCTACTATTCGACTATTATTAATATATTCTCGACTATCTTTAATCCTATCCTCTTTTATTATTTCACTTGCTTTCTAACCAGTAATCAAAACATCTAAATTTTTATTTTCCAAAGCACACACACAGTTCGATACTGAACTTCCATGACTATCAAAATAAACACATGGAAATTAGTTCTCGACTTTAGGTAGCTGCTATTTTGTTTCGGTAGGTATTTATAAGGAGTAAATTATATGCGTAGTAAAACCACATAACATAATTCAGCTTAAGCTTCAAATCTGTATTTACAAATAAAGTTACCAAATAACAGGCAAACACAATTAGAGTGCATGTGTAAATTTGACATGCGCGGCGTCGCGGGCAGCGGGGGGCCCGGCCGAAGTGATGCACCCCAGTCGTGACCGTTGCGATAGTGTTGTACTTAGGTAAAATCGATACAATTTAATGTTTTCAGATCGGATCACATATATTTAATTTAACACTTATTATATTATTAATCATAATAACCAAGTGAATGGGTACCGGAATTTGAGACAAGAAACTCGAGTTCGATAGTATCTACAAGGCACGTTTTTTCAAAAAGTTATACGTACCAATCACGTCGTTGGTTTGGACAAAAAGAAGGCGACGGGCTCTCCACTTGTCACATTGTCCCAAAACTGTGTAAGGTGGAAGGTGGGTCGAAAGCACAACCCTTGTATTAGGAATGGCGTGAAAATATATTTTTTTAACATTTTTTGATCGATTTCTAAAGTTCTATGCGTGCAAGAAACATCTGCGTGACCCAATTTCGCTTTCTATTGAGGTATTCGTAACCACATTACCTTAGAGAATTCCTTCTATCAGGTAATTTCATTATATAGAAAAGTTGGAAAGTGCTCTCCATATTGATATTATATGATACATTTTGATTAATTCAATTCAATTGCTTTTATAAAATCTAATATGAAGAGAGGTATGTAAGAATCGTGACACTTGGCGATCTGTTCTCTCTGGCTACCCCGTCAGGGATTGTGCATGAAGATAAATAAATATAAATAAATATGAAGAGATATTGAGGCTTAATAATAGGGAGCCGTTTTCATACTACCTTAGATTATGACGGAAAGTAATATTTCGACTATCAACATTTTAGACTCTTAAACAATTACTAGCAAGTAGCTACTGTGTATTTAAAGCTTTCCACTAGTGAAGTCACATCAGCCGAGTGGTTGGGTGGTCGGAATTTCGAGCCGATAAGCCCGAAAACGATCCCCAGGTGGCAGGCTCGTACCAATGGGTTTTTCAAAAACCTATGTACGAATTATGTCGTTGGCTTGGATATGAAGACGGCGACGGGCTCACCACTTGTCACGTTGTCCCGAAAATATCTTCGGCGGAAGGTGGGTCGAAGGGACTTAATTGTCTAGACTAGACCTTTTTCTAACCCTGTATTGGGAATTGAGTGAAGATTATTAGTGGCATAAAACTTTAAATATCGTAATAGCAGTCGATAGCCGTCGTTTCGACTTGTCGGACGTCCTGTGTCGTGATAAGTATCAAGAAAAAGACTACATAAGAAATAGTGATGGCCAGAGGCGTCTAAGCTGCAATATACTGTACATATATGTACTGCTATCGCTATCTCGCTTGCTGATTGTGACATTACGTCAAAACATCCTTATGAGGACACCCATGTCCTGCAGTAAATTTTATATTAAATATGGATTGCAATTAATTTTGTTAATTTAAGTAACATCCATAATTAGGTTCTTACATATATATTATAACAAATTAGTGTATTACTGATTTACCAGAAATTTCCTGACTCTTAAAAAAATAATAAATAAATATCTTCACGCCATCCCCAATACAGGGGTAGACAGAGGTCTAGATAATTAAGTCTTTTCGACCCACCTTCCACTGAAGAAATTTTTTTGGACAACGTGATGATGAGCCCGTCGGTTTAAAAATTTAGAAGCAAGATATGATTTCATATAGAGATCATAAATAATATCGATATGGGTTAGTCTATCCCTATGGGAATGCCCTCCATAACAGCGCCCTTGCACTTCGGAAGGGTGAAACTGAATTATTGTTTAGAGGAGCGCGGGGGGAGGCCTTTTAAACCGGGAAACCCCAGCCATTGTGCATAGCCGATTTCCCCGCTTTCCGCCATTTTAATGTACTTATAGCGCACTGGAGGACCTTCGGTGTATGAGCGGGGAGATTGGTGCAAAGGAAAAGAGAATCTGTGACTATTTTTTATAAACTATTAATTGTATGTTTATTAATACACGATCAACTTTGCTCCGGAGTTAGATTTCCAAGGGTCGAACCAATGGGTTTTTAAAACTTATGTACGATTGATATTGTTGGCTTGGTGATGCGCTCACCACCAGTCACGTTGTCCCAAAAATGTCTTCGGTGAAAAGTGGGTCGAAAGGACCTTATTGTGTAGACCTCAGTCTACACCTGTATTGGAAACGGCGTGAAGGTATATATATAGATATTAACTACACAATGTACTGGAAGCGTATGCTCTGCAGTGGACTCCTAATATGCTATGAAATAGAAGAAGGCAAAGTTGATATATATATATATATATATATATATATATATATATATATATATATATATATATATATATATATATATATATATATATATATATATATATATATATATATATATATATATATATATATATATATATATATATATATATATATATATATATATATATATATATATATATATATATATATATATATATATATATATATATACATATATATATATATATATATATATATATATATATAGATATTAACTACACAATGTACTGGAAGCGTATGCTCTGCAGTGGACTCCTAATATGCTATGAAATAGAAGAAGGCAAAGTTGATTGTATATATATATGGAGGAGTACTTCCTAAAGGCTTGTAAGTAGCATTTACTATATAAAGAAGAATTTGCTACAAGCGCCACCTTTGGCAAGCGTATTGGACATTTCATTGCATGAGACCTGACCAAAGATGTTATCTTCGGTCTGTTTATTTCTTCTTTATTCAGTTTAATTTCAGGCGTCATTACATGATTGTGCCCACGAAAATAAAATACTTCAAATTTTACACAACATCATATTCTTAGATAAAAATACGCTTTTATTAGCGTATTCATGTTCCAAAGACATAGGAAATTTCTCGCAGGATAGGGCAAAGTAATTTATTAATAATGAGTTTTCTTGGTGAATTAATATTACATTAAGAATACTTTTTAAATAAAACTATTTTCGGATTTTATCGCGTTTTTAAATAGTTTTTACAAACTATTTTTATTTCCCGACGTTTCGGATGCTTTACAGCAGTCGTCTTGTGACCACGGATGCGAATTCAACAATACTAATAATTTATATCGGACTAGCATAGCGAGGCGTAGGTGACAAGTAGGGTTTAATTAATTAATTATGAAATAATTTCCGTGGTAATCACGGTAATCTTTAAACTCAAACGCAATACATTTGTTCCAATGTTTGCGATAGAAGGAAACGGACTCAGTGTTGCGTGTGTGTGTATTTGTTACGATTTGTATGGGCTTTATAAGCTCGGAGTATTATTCGTTTTGTTGTCATGCAGAGATCATATCCGTAGGGCTCGTTCGAGGGCCCAGTCATTGGAATATAGGGTTGAGGCATTGTATGTAATATTTGCATATGTACGGTCAGACAATTCATCATATGTAAAAGCAGTAGACTGTAAAGTTGTGTTTGAAAGCTCGTCTTTGGTGACTTTAACAAATAGTCCGAATAGTTATATATCCTCGGTGGTCGCTATTCTTAGTATTAACGCTATTCAACTTTTTCCCTTAGATTGTGTTACTCATAAGATCCTATCGTTTAAAACTGTGATGATGTTGAAGTGAGAATTTAGCGTAGCTCTTAAGCTAGAAATGAACTTAATTAATGAGAATTAGATTCTCATGAACTTAACGTATTGTCTAAATACCTCTTTGTGGGAGAGGCCGATGACCGACATCAGTTATTTATAAATTAAGGCAAGGTATATGTTACTACCACTATCTACCTAGCAATTAGTATTTCGTCTAGTTGAGAACTATGTCAAAAAGTGCTCGGGCCAATTACAAAATCCACTGCCATAGACAATCCGCAAGTCAAATTGAACTATTATTGAAAAACTTTTCTGATTTTTTTCAATACATAATTCATAAGCTGTAACATGTTGTACCACATATTTTTTAACTCATAAAAATAAAATGACAAAATTACAACAACAAGTATAAGCATATATATGTTGAATTAAATTACCATAATTTGTGGTAATTTGATAAACCACATATATACCAAACAATCTTACAACTATCCATTTTAGAAAGAAAGAAACATTTATTGCCCATAATACATCACTATTTCAGGATCTACAAACTGTCAATTATCAACTTTCGATTGATTTAAAAGTTATACAGGATGATAATTACCATTAAACACTAAATTAATTAATAAATAATAATAAATTGACAATAAACTTATTATTTATTTTAAAAATCATTTATTACTTATCTATACTTATCAAAACATTTTATTTATACCATATTTGTTTGTAAATATTATTTATTAGTTGATATTATTGTGTCGAAATCGAATTTTCTACGTCTAAAAACTTATCAGATTACAAAAATATCGTATCGTTAAATATTCAGTACAAATAAAAAGGAATTTTCTCTTCAAAATTCTTTAAAAAAGTTGAGAGGGACTATCGTACGCCATGCTGAAATATTAAGTCGCAAATTGTTCCCCAAATATTCACTAAGCTGCTGAATTAAAAATTCATCGTGGACCTCGTTTCGCAATCTCGACCAACGTAAAATGATATCAAAATTACATCATAACAGGGATAAGTCGTGTTGCACTTAAGGGTCTTCTCTAGTGGTCCTGCTTAGGGAAATTCCGAAACAGGAATCAAGTACAGATATTTAAAATATTTCATTAAAGTGGGCGATATCGTCCGCTCCCCTACAAGCATGCAGCAAAGTTTTCGTAGATATCTCCTTTGAATGTACTGAGAAGTTTAGAATTCTTATTGCGTTTCCCTTTTCATACGAATGTAAGGCTCTTGACTGAGATTGATATTAAGAACATGCAACGAATGGAAGCGGAGTCTTCTATTTTTTATATTCAAGCAATTTTCTAATGCTGGGGTAGACGGATGCCCAGACAATTAAGCCGCCTTAGATGGTAAGCCTATCGCCGTCTTAATGTTCATGTTAGCGGTGTAATATTATTACATACATATACTTATATATTTACACAGACAAACATTTTTGTGTACATATACCCTGCAACTTTCAATCGCTTCCAAACCGTTACGGACAATCGGACAAATTATATACATCTAAATAAAACCACGTAAGGGCGATAAATAAATAAAAAAAACCGATACGATCGTGAGTCACGATATCCGATTGTTTGGGAGGTCAGAATTTCGAGTTAAGAGACTCGAGTTCGGTCCTCAGGTTGCAGGCTCGTACCAATGGGTTTTTCAGAAAATTATATACGAATTATAACGTTGGCTTGGACTTAAAGACGGCGACGGGCTCACCACCTGCCGTTTTCCCGAAAATATCTTCGGTGGAAGGAACTTAATTGTCTGCATTGGGAATTGCGGGAAGATATTTATTTAATTTATTTATTTAAAAACCGATATAAAACAAATATTAAAGCTGCCACCAAACTACCCTAAATTAACTTGTAGACTAAATTGTAGAAGTGACTAAAAGTAAGAAATGAATGTTTAGGTTTGGCGATCAATTTAAAGAAAATATGCGTTTAAGTATTACTTATATAACTGTTTCTTTCGAAATAATGTTTATAAATCAGCGCTTCGTTTGAGCATGTTTCTATTTAATCGAACGTTCTCTCATTGTTCGTTCTCCCCATCACATCAACGTCATCGTTATCTGCGAATTTGAATGGCGAACGTGAATTTTGATTTTTCCATTTCCCGTCATTCTTAAATGTTACCTGCCTTAGTCCTATTGTGACGATGCCCCTATTTTTAATATCTCCTCTAAGAATATTCGCATTGTCAGTTCTATTTTGGCGGAGGGTCGTTTTTGCTATTATATTACTTTTATTTTTCTTTATTTTTGTGTACACTTTTTTTCTACGACCTCCATGGAAGAGTGGCTTATATACCGGTTTTATGGTTTTGCCAGCTCTGTGATCCCGAGTATGATTCCCGGACGGAATGTAGAAATTCACTTTTTCTATATAGTCTTATTCTATATAATGTTTCCGATTCCTTAACAAAAGCTTAATCTACTTACTTTGGGATCAGAGCAATGATGTGATGTTGTACATATCTATGTATATATTTATATATTGTTTACATTTAGTTCTATAAAGTTGCCACTAAAGCCGAGTTTCGCAGAATCGTTAAAAATTAATTTCAAACGTTTAGAAAAACGATCAAACAAAAAATAAAACGATAGTAAAAAAACAACAGCAAAAAAAATGATTGGCTCTGGCGGTTTGTTTGCTTCAGTGGTTACAAAGTCCTAAACTAAAGGTTTAGTCGTAATATGGCTTAAATCGTTATTCAAGTCTTATAAATTTTTTTATATTTTCTATTAGGCCACTAAAAGGCAAATAGGTAATACCATCTCTGAGTCAGAGGGTATAATTTCATAAGGCCGTAATCGGCTTTGCCTCCCAACATACATTGTACTTAAGCATCGCTTCTAATAAGAAAATGACCGAACCATTACGCAAAAACATCGCACCCCCTTTCAAACACACTCCGCCATTCATAATCTCTCAAAGAACGTCCAGTTATGAACAGACCAGGTATAACTGACCTCCCAATTCGCGCGCACACAAAGGCAATACGGTAGATGATGGAGGAAAAGTTTGAAATTTGTGGGCTCTTCGTGGGTTGGTTAGGGATGAGTACTTTTGCAAATTAATTCCTCTATCTGCAAGGGCAGTTATAATCCAAAAACGATCGCCTGTGTCCCCCTCTAGCGCGATAAATGCTCTTTAATGTCTCCAAATGGCCAGCTATGTTAGTAAGAACCAGTACCCTCGTAATAGCGTACCGGTTCGGTGTAGATTAAGAAGCCACACGAGTGAATTATGTGCACGCCGATGTCGAATTTTTTTTTTAAACTTAAATAGTAATTCGAATCAAGAGACCCGAGTTCGATCCACAGGAATTACCTACCAATGGATTGTTTTATAAAACTTTTGTGAGATTTATATTGTTGGCTTGGACATACAGACGGCAATAAGCTCACCACCTGTCACTATGTCCAAAAAATTTCTTCGGTGGAAGGTGGGAGGGCCTTAATTGTCTAGACTACTGTCTAACCCTGTATGGGAATGTCGTGAACATTTTTATTAGTTGTAGAATCAGATTGTAACTTTCAGTGATTACCTCTTATATACAAATTTACCGACGTTACCTGGTAACAGAATTACAACAATGATACCACAAATAAAAAGCTATATGTTAAACTCATTGATAGGGACATCACATACATTGCTCTGTTCCCAAAGTAAGTATATGCTAAAGCACTTATGTTATAGGATCAAAAACTACGAAGGCAACGCCCAAACCCGGGACAATGTAGAAAAACTGGTTTCCTACTTTAACACATCCGGGAATCGAACCCTGGACCTCAGAGCTGGTGATACTATGAAAGCTGGCGTGAACGTCACTCGTGCACGGTGGTCGTCTAGTTAATTATTATTAAATACTTGCAATACTGTGTAAATAAATGAAAACTCACCTCGAGATCGAGCCACGATAGCCGAGTGGTTGGGTGGTCGGAATTTCGAGTCAAGAGACCCGAGTTCGATCCCCAGATGGCAGTACCAATGAGTTTATCAAAAAACTTATATACGAATTATATTATTGGCTAGGGCATAAAGACGGCGACGGGCTCACAACCTGTCACGTTGTCCCGAAAATATCTTCGGTGAAAGGTGGGTCAAAGGGTCTTAATTGTCTAGACTACTGTCTAACCCTGTATGGGAATGTCGTGAACATTTTTATTAGTTGTAGAATCAGATTGTAACTTTCAGTGATTACCTCTTATATACAAATTTACCGACGTTACCTGGTAACAGAATTACAACAATGATACCACAACTAAAAAGCTATATGTTAAACTCATTGATAGGGACATCACATACATTGCTCTGTTCCCAAAGTAAGTATATGCTAAAGCACTTATGTTATAGGATCAAAAACTACGAAGGTAACGCCCAAACCCGGGACAATGTAGAAAAACTGGTTTCCTACTTTAACACATCCGGGAATCGAACCCTGGACCTCAGAGCTGGTGATACTATGAAAGCTGGCGTGAACGTCACTCGTGCACGGTGGTCGTCTAGTTAATTATTATTAAATACTTGCAATACTGTGTAAATAAATGAAAACTCACCTCGAGATCGAGCCACGATAGCCGAGTGGTTGGGTGGTCGGAATTTCGAGTCAAGAGACCCGAGTTCGATCCCCAGATGGCAGTACCAATGAGTTTATCAAAAAACTTATATACGAATTATATTATTGGCTAGGGCATAAAGACGGCGACGGGCTCACAACCTGTCACGTTGTCCCGAAAATATCTTCGGTGAAAGGTGGGTCAAAGGGTCTTAATTGTCTAGACTACTGTCTAACCCTGTATGGGAATGTCGTGAACATTTTTATTAGTTGTAGAATCAGATTGTAACTTTCAGTGATTACCTCTTATATACAAATTTACCGACGTTACCTGGTAACAGAATTACAACAATGATACCACAAATAAAAAGCTATATGTTAAACTCATTGATAGGGACATCACATACATTGCTCTGTTCCCAAAGTAAGTATATGCTAAAGCACTTATGTTATAGGATCAAAAACTACGAAGGTAACGCCCAAACCCGGGACAATGTAGAAAAACTGGTTTCCTACTTTAACACATCCGGGAATCGAACCCTGGACCTCAGAGCTGGTGATACTATGAAAGCTGGCGTGAACGTCACTCGTGCACGGTGGTCGTCTAGTTAATTATTATTAAATACTTGCAATACTGTGTAAATAAATGAAAACTCACCTCGAGATCGAGCCACGATAGCCGAGTGGTTGGGTGGTCGGAATTTCGAGTCAAGAGACCCGAGTTCGATCCCCAGATGGCAGTACCAATGAGTTTATCAAAAAACTTATATACGAATTATATTATTGGCTAGGGCATAAAGACGGCGACGGGCTCACAACCTGTCACGTTGTCCCGAAAATATCTTCGGTGAAAGGTGGGTCAAAGGGTCTTAATTGTCTAGACTAGACTTCTATCTCAGGGGTAGACACAGGTCTAGTCTAGACTAGACTAGTCTATTGGGAATTGCGTGAAAACATTCATTATTTATATTATTTACTCACCTCGAGAGCGGACGACAGTGACGCCTTCTCTTGCTTCAAAGTTTCCGCTCGGCTCTTGTATTGAAGCAGAGACCGGACAGTCTCCTCCATCCTGCAACAATAATATTTATTGCTTAGTTAACGATTAATTAGAAAACAGTGTATAAAAATAAATAAATACATAAATATCTTCCAATTCCCAATACAGGGGTAGACAGAGGTCTAGTCTAGACAATTATAGAAAACTAGGAGAATAATTATAGAAAAAGATTCCGATAAAACCAATTTTGCCGGTCGCCAGTTTAAGAGGCAATCCGGTTATCTATATTGTAAATTGAATAGATTTTTAAACATTTATCCTGTACTGTCACAAAAACTGAAAAAGGTAGTTTCTGAATGGCTTTTGTCCCACAGTTATGATGAGATTGAATCACATCATAACTGTGGGACACACATACACACACACACACACACACACACATATACACACACACACACACATACACACACACACGAGCGCGCGCGCGCTCATTCACACACATACTCATGCACACACAATGTTTTAAAATAATTAGATTTAACAAATTTGTCACTAAAGTAGTATAGTCATAGTCGTAGTTCTTTTTCCTGGTATATGTTACGTAGATTTAAGCTTAGCAGATATTTAGCAGTAAAATAGTACCTTTTGTATTTATAGATGTAGTTACGAGAGTGTTATCTCAAATTGATGCTTTATGTTTATTTATGTTGTTATCTATGTGTAAAAAACACGTTTAATAATATTTATGGAAGAGCGGGGCATTCTGGCACAAGTAATTATTTGCTTAAAAGGATGTCCCAACAATGGATAGATTATTGTAATATGTTTTTATGCAAATAAATTATTCTTATTCTTAATTAAGTCCCTTCGACCCACCTTCCACCGAAGATATTTTCGGGACAACGTGACAGATGCTGAGCACGTCACCGTCTTTATGTCCAAGCCAACGATATAATTCGTACATAAGTTTTTGAAAAACTCATTGGTACGAGCCCGCCATCTGGGGATCAAACTCGGGTCTCTTGACTCGAAATGCCGGCCACCCAACCACTAGGCTATCGTGACTCGTGAAAACAGTGAGAAAACAGTGTAAATTTCTTGTTATCATAAATTCGTGTGAACGTTGTGAATTTGTTCTCCTTCCTAGGTCTACGGAGTCTAGTAAGTTGGTAGACTCGTTTTCTGCTTACGAGAGGTCATGGTCAGTTCCACACTCTTAACTATTTCTACTGCCAAACAGAAGAGGAACAACAGGCTTGTGATAGATAGAGAGAGGAAGGGAGATAGAGAGAGAAAGAGAGAAAGAGAGAGGGAGAGAAAGAGAGAAAGGGACATTAAAGGGCAATGAGGAATTCCACCTTAGTCGCATCCCTAGCCTTCTTCTTATCTCTTTCGCGCCTTAAATTTGATCTCATTAATGATGCACTTTTATTGACTTTTTAAAGCATGCTAATCATGCTGGACTTTTAAGCATACAAATCATGCGTCAGTCCGTTGATTTTTTAAATTTCTCTTTAATTTAATGATATTCTTTTGTAATTTATAAACTTAAAAAGCCCCAGCGAGTCAACAAAAGGCCCAGTGATCTTCTAAGCGCAGTTCATTATGCGGATGGATCAACCTGACAGCCTCTGGATAATCCGCCTAAAAAGATTTGCATATTCTACGCTAGAACGAGATGGAGCCTGTTGACAGGGTTGCTAGCGGAAGTCATTTTTTATACCTTTTCAGGTGGTAGATATATTACTGATCGCTATATTCTGATAACTGAAGCAAAGCCATAGTGTCATTGGAGACCAGCTTAATGGAGATGTAGAACGAAATCAAGGCTCTGTACTCAATAGAGGCCTTCGCTGTATGATACCACATGTCCTAATCATATAAAATATCATATAAATTACATATATATGTATTTGAACACTGTATTACATTTTTTTAGAAAATTGTAATATACTACAGTTTTATCATAATTAAATCAGATTTAAGTTTTATATTTAGGTAGATATTTACATAATAAATAGATATTAAACATTTCATACACTACATATTGGAAGTTTATGGAATACTGAGGTGGGAAACTCTAATATAATAAAGACCAGAACCACGCGTCAATGTTGTTTGCGTGTAAAAGAGACAGACGATGGAAGCACTCGCCGTTCTTCGGCACTTCATTAGCGGCCTCATCCGTTCGCACCGCCGTGCTGACACTGTCACATGTTTAACTTATCAATTCTCGATCTGTACGAATTGACATGTTTATTTTATTGTGTTGGTAACACCCAAGTCTTGCCATTGTTATTATACAATAGTACACGTTGGTATGTATTTGCAAGATATGTGGAGAGAAGTATACGTGTTGTTATGTTGAAGTGTTTTATTATTGACAGGAAAATTACATACATTTATTAAATTAATAAAATCGTTCATTCTGCCCGAGACTTTTACAATTTAATTAAAAAACAAGTGAAATGAAATAACAATTAACATTAAATTAAATTGGTTATAAAATTTTATTATATAATTATTATTGCACTATAGAAATTAAAGAAATTAAGTTCAGTTCGCTAACCGATCTTTCTCGAGACAAAAATGTTCTTTATCCTTATCTTTATCATCTTTATCTTAATAAATATTAGTGTCTTGAATTTCATTGTAATCCATTCAGCCAATAAATAAAATACAATTATGTAGTACACACAGCAAAATGTAGTCCAAAATCATTTTTACTTTCATATACATTCGCATCTACATAGGTTGTTTAGAAATTTTTAAGTTCGTATTTCTCTTATGGGTATATAAGTATCTACGTAATTACCGGAATATATAATAAACATTCTTTTAATTAAACAATGATTCCTTTATTAAAATTCCTAGGTTAATTATAAGCTACGATTTATATATTAAATGTTTTAAATGGGAGATAGATGTTAAAATATTATTTATAGTATACATATATAGATACATACATATACAGATAGGGACAACATCACATACATTGCTTCGTTGCCAATGTAAGATACTATAAAGCACTTGTGGTATAGGAATCAGAAGCAACGAAGGCACCACAAACACCCATGCCTTCCTTGAAAACTGGAGTTTACGCCACTTGTCCACGGAGGTTGTCATATTGTACGTATAATTTTCTGATATTTGTATAAGCCATAAAACATAACATCAATATAGACGTTCTATAGCTCATTTCCTAATTTAGTAAATCCCAGTTTTACTTTACGCCACAAAAGCGCGGAGTCCCGCGCAGTCGGCTTAGGAGATAATTCCCGAAAGGAAAACTCTCCGCGGGTGTAGTCATTCCACCCTCTTTAATTATTAATACACCGTTGAGAGTTCAGATTACAGTATTAAAGAAAATGTTACTCAGTTCATTACGGATCGTAACAGTTGAGTTCTGTGCGGCGCCTCGTTCAATTTTACAATCAATGTAATTTTTAAAAAAATAAAAAAAAGAAAAGTCACCATAGCCGAGTGAGAGAGGTGATCGGAATTCGAGTCGAGAGATCCGAGTTCGATCGCCAGGTGGCAGGCTCGTACCAAAGGGTTTTTTTCGAAACCTATGTATGATTCATATGGTTGGCATATGATTCATATGGTTGGCATGAAGACGGCGACGGGTTCCCCACTTGTCACGTTGTCCCAAAATATCTTCGGTGGAAGGTGGGTCGAAAGGAATTAATAGTCTAGACTAGACCTCTGTCTACCCTTGTATTAGGAACGGCGTGAAGATATTTATTTTATATAAAAGCCTTAAAATTGTGTTAATAATAGTGTTGGACTTCAACATATGGAACAAAGCGGAAGTTTGACAACTAATGCAAGATGTTAATGTTTGTCTCTAGATTACGGTCTGAACCTCTGATCAAAATCATTAATTTAATTATAGTTATAGTAAAATTGTGAACAGTGAGTCGAAAGTAGTTTAATATCTCATAGACGTCGCGAACACTCTTAAGAGCCGTATGAAAAAGATTTCAATTTTCAACTGACACAGGCGGGACGCCGTAGCTCGGAGTGAAGCATCGGTACGATATAAAGGTTAAGAACTCAAAAGTAATTCAATTAAAAAAAAAACATGAATTCTTTCTTAGAATTGATAGGATTCATTGAATAAATGAATTAACTTTTTCAATAACACCGAGATGGAAAATATTTGTGTGGAAATCTGTTAGCGCAATCTGTTTATTTCAATGATTCAGTTAAGATTTCCGATCAAGTTTAAAAATTAGAATAGAAATGACATTCGGTTTGTAATTTGAAAGTAAAATCTTTGAAACTTCTTTGTACTAACTTTTTAATTCGTGGAATGCAAAAGATATTTTTATTGAAATATTAAAAAATTAGAAATCTAAGATAAGTTTATTTTATATAAAAGCCTTAAAATTGTGTTAATAATAGTGTTGGGCTTCAACATATGGAACAAAGCGGAAGTTTGACAACTAATGCAAGATGTTAATGTTTGTCTCTAGATTACGGTCTGAACCTCTGATCAAAATCATTAATTTAATTATAGTTATAGTAAAATTGTGAACAGTGAGTCGAAAGTAGTTTAATATCTCAGAGACGTCGCGAACACTCTTAAGAGCCGTATGAAAAGATTTCAATTTTCAACTGACACAGGCGGGACGCCGTAGCTCGGAGTGAAGCATCGGTACGATATAAAGGTTAAGAACTCAAAAGTAATTCAATTAAAAAAAAAACATGAATTCTTTCTTAGAATTGATAGGATTCATTGAATAAATGAATTAACTTTTTCAATAACACCGAGATGGAAAATATTTGTGTGGAAATCTGTTAGCGCAATCTGTTTATTTCAATGATTCAGTTAAGATTTCCGATCAAGTTTAAAAATTAGAATAGAAATGACATTCGGTTTGTAATTTGAAAGTAAAATCTTTGAAACTTCTTTGTACTAACTTTTTAATTCGTGGAATGCAAAAGATATTTTTATTGAAATATTAAAAAAATTAGAAATCTAAGATAAGTTTATTTTATATAAAAGCCTTAAAATTGTGTTAATAATAGTGTTGGGCTTCAACATATGGAACAAAGCGGAAGTTTGACAACTAATGCAAGATGTTAATGTTTGTCTCTAGATTACGGTCTGAACCTCTGATCAAAATCATTAATTTAATTATAGTTATAGTAAAATTGTGAACAGTGAGTCGAAAGTAGTTTAATATCTCAGAGACGTCGCGAACACTCTTAAGAGCCGTATGAAAAGATTTCAATTTTCAACTGACACAGGCGGGACGCCGTAGCTCGGAGTGAAGCATCGGTACGATATAAAGGTTAAGAACTCAAAAGTAATTCAATTAAAAAAAAAAAAAAAAGAAAAGTCACCATAGCCGAGTGAGAGAGGTGATCGGAATTCGAGTCGAGAGATCCGAGTTCGATCGCCAGGTGGCAGGCTCGTACCAAAGGGTTTTTTTCGAAACCTATGTATGATTCATATGGTTGGCTCGGACATGAAGACGGCGACGGGTTCCCCACTTGTCACGTTGTCCCAAAATATCTTCGGTGGAAGGTGGGTCGAAAGGAATTAATAGTCTAGACTAGACCTCTGTCTACCCCTGTATTGGGAATTGCGTGAAGATATTTATATTTATTTATCTGTTAATAAAGTATTATGAATATAAATTAATATTGGATACCTATTTAGCATAGTACGTAGATACGCGAATTTATACGCGAAGAGAAAAATTGTGTAATAAAAAAAAAGCTTTTTCAATAAGTGCCACCACGGAGTTGCGTGAGCTCTGGTAAAGTTAAGAGCTACATGGAATAGGAGTACTCAAACTTAACATATAGAGTAGAGTTGCACGACGTCCGTGAACGAGCTGCGTTAACACCGGGTTTCAAGGTTTCGCCATCTCGAGGTCCTGGGTTCGATTCCCGGTCGGGTCAATGTAAAAAAAACACTTTTTCTACATTTTCTTGGGTCTGGGTGTTTGTGGTGCCTTCTTTCGTGGTGCTTTAGCATCTTACATTGGGATCGGAGCAATGTATGTGATGTTGTCCCTATGTATATTTATATAAAGTAGAGTAAAATCTCGTCTTATATATAAAATTCTCGTGTCACGGTGTTTGTAATTAAACTGCTCCGAAATAGCTCTAACGATTTTCGTGAAATTTTGTGTGCATGTCGGTTAAGTATGCGAATCGGTAAACATCTACTTTTCATACCCGAAATCTGAATATAATAACCTAATAGGGCTACCAAGCAAAAAATTTTTTTTTGTTATAAGTTATGATAAATATTTATAAATAAATATCTTCAAGCAATTCCCAATACACGGGTAGACACAGGTCAAGTCTAGACAATTAAGTCCCGCCAACTTGTGCATTTCATTAATATTTTTATCTGTTACTTATATGTATCCTATAATCTGTTTTGGACGATAAAAGTATATTAATTCATTCATTCATTCATTGAATTTCTCCTGAACTATTAATCCGATTGTAGCCACTTTCTTACTTTTACTTTACCATAGAGAACAGTGCAAGTTCATTCAACATTTATGCTATAATTTTAAGATAGCATACATTTAGCTGTGCCTTTGTACTCATGTTCAGTTTACGTTTTTTGTTTCCTTGTTTCTTAATATTGTGTGTAACTCAATAGTAAATAAAATAAATAAGATATGGATTCAAGTGTTCATGTTCGTGTTATTTTTCTAAAGTCGGTTCATGTTCGTGTTATTTTTCTTACTTCTACTTGTTAAGCACACGAGTGATTTGATAAGTGATGTAATATTCGGTACTAACCGAGTTTTCCTGAAGGAAAACATTGCGAGAGAACCTGTACGTATGCGAAATGTCGGAAATAATATTCCTGGCAGGCATTTGTTAAACAGCTGTGAATTGGTATTAAAAATAAAGCTATAACTTTATTTAACACTTAAGCCATTAAATATTGTAATGCGCAAATAAATTGCTATTACGGATTTTTTTCCGTTCATTCATAACCCTTAAAGTTTTAATACAATTATAGGTTTAAAAATTTAATCATAATTTTCAGGGACCCCCATTACTCTGCTAAACAAACACCTTCAACGCGATTTCCCACGTGGAAAATCTAGGAGAAAAAAAATTTTGTTATTACCGGGGGTCGATCACCCGAAGTTTGGCGGCCGTGCGTTTTATTACAGTATTATTTAATGTACAATTTTTTTTCCTACGGACGGTGTGTTTTTTTAACGTAGTAACATCGTTTTACTGCACTAAGTCACGATAGCGTATCGACCGGTGTGAGGTATGGGGGTCCTCTGTTACAGTTTGGTGTTTCTTTTTGACGAACCCATTTGCAATCCGATTGGTTAAGTCACGTAGTACGACTGGTGAAAATGCTCTCAGAAATGGCAGCCTAGAAACTTAAATAATAACAATATTAGACAAATTAAATAACACTGCATATTGTGGATATAGCAGTCTGTAACACACATGTATAACAGTCTGTAACTTGATCACAACTCATACAGAAAAAATGGAAAAGTATACCGATTTGTCCATTGAAATGAAAACTCAAGGCTTTTCATGAAATAAGTCATCTCTACAATTTGAAAATTCTCCGAAATACTCAGACTTATCCACCATGTATAAAATATGCTGGCATCTACACTTTTTCTACCGGAAAAAGCTACCACACTCAACACCAGTAGGATCATGAGAAAATTCCTCGTCTTTTCGTCATCGTCTTTCTCATCATCGTCATTATTCACATTAATCGGTCACACACTTTAAGCCTATGCTTGGCTAAGGCTCGCACATCTGGATTTTTATCGCATTTCATAGATGGACGAAAAGTATGTTTAAAAAAATAATAAAAGAAGATAATGTATATACAAAAACAAATGCATATGTATATACAAATTATATATTAGGCAATGAGACAATCGTACAAAATGCATCACTCATTCAAATATGGCCGACGCACCCCCGTGCGGTCGCGACAAATTATGGCGACGTAAACCCCTGACCAGATGAGCATGGTTATAAATCTCGTCTATTAAAACCTGCCCTGGGTTTGGCAGCGACGTAATTTATAATCAATGTGCTTGGCGCAGTCTTCCATAGAATTAGGATTATATTTATTATATGATAGATATACAAGAAAGTCGTGAATTCATTAAAGAGATGCCTTTGAGATGTAAAGTTGGCATAACTCTCTATAGTCCTATGATGAAGACTATATCTTAGGTATTTTTATATAACTATTCATATATACATATAAACATATATGACTGGAGTACAAAAATTATATACATCACACAAATATTTGCCCCTAGCGGAATTCGAATCTACAACCCTCGAAAGCTTCGAAAGCCGGAAGTTAGTCTAATTTTCGAAAAAAAAAATATAATTTTCGAAATACGCTTGTGTAATGACCCTGCAGTATAGCATATCATATAATAAACATTTATATAATTCTTGTAATTGCTGTCTAAAATGCCATAGCAGTTTAGGGTATTAATTTTAAATCGCTTAATCACTCCATTCGAGTTTGGGGTTAAAGCTGGTCAGATTACTTCAAAAAAATCATGCTAATTGCTAACGTTTAGCAATTAGCATTAAAATGTTAAACGATTACGAAGAGAGGAAGAACTAATTCTTTTTTGAAAAGCTTTTTGGAATAAAACATAGATAATACTGCAATCTCTAGCGGTTTGGCGATCACAGTACCAGACACCTTGCATCTTAAACATTGCCTATCCCTCCTTTTCGTTTCACTGTCATCATTATCCATTGACATGGGCGTCTCTCGTACGGGAGGCTATGCCATAATCGCCACACTTGGCGAGGGTTAGAATAGATTGCCTGGTTATTTTGGTCTGGTTTTGTTTCGATATGGTTATCCTGCGATCTGTCGGTAGCGATTGACTGTCGATACCTTTTCTTTTATTCGCCTCTTACGTCACCCAAGAGAATAAATAGGTGGGCATATTCTTGAGACGATACCACCATGGTTAAAGAAATGTTAATACCATTGTAAAAATATTTCTTTAGTATTTTTGTTATAAGATATATAGATAGAGTTAGTGACAAGAAAACTTAAGCGTTCGAAATGGGGCGAAATCATTAGAAAGAAAATCTTCACGCCATTCCTAATACTGGGTTAGATCGAGGTCTATTTTCTTTCACTGAACACATTTCATCGGACAACATGACAGGTGTTTACCCCGTAGCCGTTACTATGTCCAAGCCAAAAAAAAACCCTTTGGTATGAGCCTACCAACTGAGATAGAACTCGGTTTTCGTGACTCGAATCCCGATAATCCAACCTCTCGGTTATCGTGACTACTATATTCGTCAGTATTTTAATAAAAACAGTTCCTTCTTCTTCATATACTCTGCAAGAAATTTAGGCAGGTGATTCCATCTTCGCTCTAAACATATCCATTATCGCGCGTAATTTACATTCCGCTCGTTTGTACACATTCTACTCAAAAACCTTCGGATACGAGAGCCCAGTACAGCGCAAGTTTAAATTTTTAATATATTAGGGAAGGTGGGTAGACATGCACCTGAGTTACATTTTGTAAGGTGAATATTAAAGTGGTGTATTCTCAAAAAACAGATCGTAGAAAAATTATTTCAATGACAGAGTTTATTTCTCTCCAAGCTTTTGTTTTGAGTTTCAAAAACGAAGGAGACTTATGATGTGCGTCTATGTCGCAAGGTGTCTGGTACTGCGATCGCCAATCCGCTGGCTAAATATAGCGATTAAGGCATCTCCTCTTTTAAGGAGATACATATTTCCTGCAGTGACTTTTACAAACGATTAGGCAAGTAGTAACAATATGTTTGTAACAAAAGAAATGTCGCGACAAATATAAAGCTTTCTTAAAAATTAATTAAATGTTTAATGAAAAAAGTAAATTATTTAGCATAGTTTTATTTAGTTATTCTTAATAAAACTATGCTAAAAACTTTACGATAATCGTGGAGGAGTGGCGAACATGCCGGTTTTCAGGGTTTAGTTATCTCCCGTTTGATTCCCGGACGGGTAAATGTAGAAAAACCATTTTTTCCATATTTTGTTGTTTCCATGTTTTGTTGTTTCCGATTGCATAGCACAAGTGTTTCAGCCGTTTATTTTGGGGTCAGAGCAATGTATGTGATGTTGTCCCTATCTATGTATATATTTATTTATATTATTTACGCTAAGGGACGTGGAAATACGATGAAATGGTAAAAATATTCTCGATTGCAAACTTAACAAGAATTAGTCACACTTTTATTAAAAGGGTTGTCATATGACTATCATATTTTTATACCGTCTTATTATGTAAACTCAGCAAGAGCCCGTTTGGGTACCCTTGGCAGCATCCAATTAGGTTGACAATATCAAGAGGTCCGATGTTCGAGGGTCTCGCATTACGAAATGCAGGCGAATTAGGCCCAGAGTTATAATTTGAGGTTTGCTCAGATAACATGTAAAATCTAGCACTATATATGTAAGATACGTACATCTCCATCTAAATCAGATAGATAATATTAGTTTAGGATTAGATGATGCGTGTAATTGTTCAATTTATTATTAAGCTATTAATTTGAGAAACTCCGTGGACGTATGGCGTATATACCGGTTTCCATTCCAATTGGGTTCGATTCTCGGACGGGTCGGTGTAGAAAACTACTTTTCCTACATTATCTCGGGTCTGGGTGTTTGTGGTAGCTTTGTGGCTTTTGATTCCATAACACAAGTGCCACTTACTTACATTAGGTTATCCCAAACTGTGAAGGTGTGTACAGGTAGTGGGTATGTATAGGTAGGTATATATTATTTATTTATTTATCGAACAATCGCATTTCGTACTGGTATATTTAAAGATAGTTTATTTGATAAATTGTCGGTAGTGTGGCGACATCTATGTCTCCACACAAGAAGTTCGCTAGTGGCGGACGATCACCCGACCTCGCGGGTAGCTACCCTTTTCCTGCAGCACATCCTCCGCTACAGTGGCTTAGCCGCTACTAAGTCACTGTAAGCTTAGTCGCCTCTTACGACAACCACTATAAAAAAGTAGGTCGTGTATTCTCACATTAATACCATACGGCACGTAACTTTTGTCTCGTGATTTAATAATCTACACCACATAAAACTAATAGCAGTGGTCTACAAAGAGACCACTAGTGTAAATCTATTTCATGGCAAAGGAGGCTTTTAGTCGCACTATTCACTCTGCTCGACCACTCGAACACGAGGCTACTTCCTGCAGACATGTGTGGTTGCAGCGATAACGGGATCTTTTCGAGATATTCTAATGGGATTTAAAATAAATAATAACTAATGCTTATTGTTAATCAAAGTCACGATAGCCGAGTTGCTGGGTGGTCGGAATTTCGAGTCGAGAGACCCGAGTTCGATCCCCAGGTGGCAGTACCAATGAGTTTTTCAAAAACTTATGTACGAATTTCATCGTTGGCTTGGACATAAAGGCGGCGACGGGCTCACCACCTGTCACGTTGTCCCGAAAATATCTTCGGTGAAAGGTGGGTCAAAGGGACTTAATTGTCTAGACTTGACCTCTGTCTACCCCTGTATTGGGAATTGCGTGAAGATATTAAATTTTTTTAAATTTTTTTATTGTTAATGAAAAAACAACGGTACTTATCAATATATTGTTATAAAACATTGGAGTATTATTAAAAGAATGTCAAAAATGAAGATATCTACGTTCCGCTTAAACTCAGTACAATGCTCATAAAGATATGCTTGTCTATAAATAATAAGTCACTATAACCGGAACGGTTGGGTGATCGGAATTTGAGTCGAGAGACCCTTGTTCCATTAACAGGTGGCAAGCTCGTACCAATGGGTTTCAAAAACCTATGTACGATATGAAGACGGCGGCGGGCTTACCACCTGTCACGTAGTCCCGAAAATATTCGGTGGATGGAGGGTCAAAGGGACTTAATTGTCTAGACCTAATAGACTAGACCTTTGTATACCCCTATATTGGGTATTGCGCGAAGACATTTATATTTATTTATTTATTTAATTGAATTGTTACAATGTTGCCGGCACGAACTCTAACCTGGGTTAACCACGGTACGGCCACGGTAAACTAATAATATAAAGTCATCATATTCCATTCTGTATATGGTTCCATAAAATTCCTGTTATAATAGAATTCCTATTATTACGAGCAGTAGCTAAACCGAAGTAGTAGCGAAATCGCTAGCGCTTATGGATATTGTCGAAGTGGAGTCGATGCCTCTTCCCATTTGCCCTCCAACCTACTTCAGAGTGCTGACTCAACGCTTGCGAGAGGAAATTGATGTGACTTTAAAGTATTTTATAGGGCATGGTCCTATCAAATGACAAACTGAGCGCTTTTCAAGAGAGGCTTTATATATTTACATAGATATAATTATATAAATATGCATATTAACATTGATTAAGTATGTGTATGTATATATTTTAACAAGCCACGCTTCAATTTTACTTATTTTTATAAGCTTTGATCATAAAAAAGCGATCAATCCTCTTTAGATATAAATATCATTGTTCGAACCTTTTTAATTGAACCCGAGGACAAAATCCAGCTACGATGAGCTTCCAATATCGAACAAATTAAGTATAAAAAGCTCACGGAAAGTAATTTTTGTAGATCTCCTTAAACTAGGCAGCACGCTTGATCGGGCTTTCTGGCTGTGAGCGATAAAGACTCCTTAGTTATTTTACTAAAGTCAAATAATGGCAAAGAACGTTTTCAATTGCTTTAAAATTTAACTGTTCTAGAAATTAAATTTTATCTAGAATAGAATTTTTTATTCGTTTAAATTTTATTTAAATACTATCATGAAAGCCAAGAAACAATTTTCGAAAAAGATCTCGACGTACGGCATATGCGCTGATTGTTACCAGGTAGATGAGCACCGTAGCACTTCTCTCTCACTACCTCTCCTGGGATACATGTAAATATGTTACGGTAAAAGAGAGTAAGGTGTTGAAAGTTGGGTCGAAAGGACGTAACAATGGGAGGTACAGTATTTCTCTACTACAGAATTGAAAATATGCGTGAAGATATTTATATAATAAATAAAGATCGCTAAATAGATATTCAAATATAAATTATAAACATCCATAACTTCGGTAAAAACATTCATGTTCATTACAAAAATATTTGCCTCAAGCGGGATTCCAACCAGCAACCCTTACTTTCGAATGTAGGGTAACAACCAACTCGGATAACGGGTAAATTTATCTGTTTATTAATTTTAGAATTAAATTTCAAACTAATCTAATTTGAGGCGAAGAATTATGACAAATGGCTCTTAAATATAATAAAACGGTAAGCTGCAAGCGATCGCCCGTGGTAGCAATAAATCACTACAGATATCAATAGCTGTTGGCTATTTACGTTGCTATTACCGTGCTAATAGCGGCCATTTCGGCCGACCGGAGTGGACGGTGGGCGCCGAAATTGCAATACGGCCCAGATGTTGGTAATATTACGGGCCCAGGTGCGATTTCGGGTTGCGCGGGCTTAATCCCCGGTATATACCTTAGCCGATTAGTGTTTGTTCGGTTTGTTATTTAGTGAGCATCGAGTTTAGCCGAAATTCACCATCCCATTTTCTTCCCACGGGTGTCGTGACACCCGCGACAAATTGACAAAGGATACTTGATAGACAGGCAGCGGGATAACTACTTTAAAAAATACGGGACGAAATTGAAAATACCATACGAAAATGAGAACGGTAACGGGCAGCAGCATCAAGTGCGTGTTTTTTGGTATTGGGATCGCCAACCCATCGGTTATGACAAATATTCCCTAACCAGAGAGGACTACCTCCCATAGTTGATTTTTGTAGGCCGCTATGTATGTAAATATGAATGACATGTGAAGTGTTAAAACATTTTAAATTCTTTTTTAGTGCAGATAAGTCTACAAAAAAAATGCATAGATAGTGGCTATGTCACACACATCACTTTGATACCTAAGAAATGAAAGCACTTGTGTTATAGAATCGGAAACAACGAAGGTACCACAAACTAGGTGATTGTGGTAATTTAACCGAGATAATGCAGAAAATGTGGTTTTCTAAATTGATCCGTTCGGGAAACGAACCGAGGACCTCATAGCGGGCGAAACAAGTTGTCCAGTCATCTCACTGGACAGCATACCGGTGGTGTTTTTATAGTGTTCTTTCACCGGTTTTTACGCAATTCGTCAAATTAAATACCACCAGACAATTTTAAATATATTAAATAACACATATTAGTGATTTAAAATTGGGTCAAGTTTCACAAACGTTTGAAGTAAGAGCGACGCAAATAAAATATAAACGTTGCTAGAATGAAAGTTAACGCTCCAGTGTAATCTTTTCGAATACTTTCGCAGTTAAACCTTCTTCAGGTAACATTAGTACTTCCTTCATTGTTATTCCGTAAGCCGTGAACTTTGATCGTTATGCTCGCGACTTACTTCCTTTTTGTTATGGACAGTATTCCGCCAGGGCGTCCCATTTGAAACAAACGAATGAATTTTGTTTAATAAATTCTAAGTTTGCTTTATCGAATGATGTTGACTATAAAAACAGGTACGAATATTATTTCTTTTAATTTATCTACTATTCGTATGTTTGACCCAATAAATTATATAAAATATGACTAATACGTCTAGATATCAGATACCAAAGATTTAAATAAAAACGTGAGTTTGTTGCCAATTTCATTACCTATGTTCGGAAGTACAGACATCGGTATAAAAACTTGGGTCACCTATTATTACTATTAAAAGATTTCCTCAGAGCGACTCATGTGAAACTTGAAGTTATAAATAAAAAATTACCTCTCTCTTCCGGTAGAAATTATAATACATAGGTAACAGAAAAAAACGTGACCTGAGTGATAAATGGTATGATGGATGACGGGAATTCGAGTCAAGAAACACGAGTCGAGAAAGTCTTTCACCTGGAGATCGCCCTCGGGTCTTTGGACTCGAATTCCGATCACCTAACCATTCGGATATCGTGACTTAACACAACGTGATCGATACTGCGACAAAAGTGCGAGGTGGCGGGGCGATTATGGCAGATCAACCCTTACGCCACTAGCCTATGTCCTGCAGTGGAATTTTACATGTTATTATATATATAAATGTATACATGTAACAAATTAATTTTGTAAACAAGCGCTGGAGATAATCGTTCGGGGGCTCTCTTATTAAATTTTAGAGCACGTACTGTCGTTTGCCTAATATGTTTTATTGCTGAATCCAGAGTTATTTGAGCGGGAATTAAAATAAGGGCGCCATCTTGCCGCGCGGAAAGTTCTCGAAGGATTTTGGCGGTAATGAGCGAGACGTGTGATGTCGCAGCGTTTAGTTAAATGTGTATTACTTTAGGAAATTTGTTCACATTCGTCTTGGGCCTCTCAAATGAACCTTTTCGGGCAACGTCTGTTTTCATTAACGCGAGCGTTCCGAAGCTTGCAGACGCTAAAGCCTACGTAGTTATCCGTTCATTTCTTGATGAAAAACATGTGGGAACTTCAAACTTGACGTTTAATCTATCAAGTTTGTAATATAAAATACGTAGAATACGTAGAATAGGATAAAACTTTATTTCCTCTCTATTTCTCTCTTTCACATCACTTAACACAAATATGTTGCAAAATGAAGAAAAGAATAAACAAACAGGAAAATCGCAAATAACATAATTGATCATATTACATTTGATGCAGTAGCGAAAAAAGGTACTAACTAACTCAGCATACTGCAATATGTTGAGTTAGTAACTTTTTCGCTATTTATTCGTGCCACAGCTCTGATTTTCAGCTAGTACTTTGTTGAAAATTCTATTCTATTCTACCATTGTATAATCGGAATTCAAATCAGAGGATTTGAGTTCGATACCCAGGAGAATGTCTCGTAGCAATAAGTTTGTTCAAAACGTATGTACGATTTGTATCATTTGTTTCTACACCAAGGCGGTACCAAGGCTACAATAGGTGCACCACCTGTAACGTTTACAAAAATAAGCTCAGGTGATCTGTTGGTCGAAACGAATTAACTGTCTAGCCTCTGGCCATCCCAGTATTAAGAATGCGGATGTGGGCTAGTTTCGTTTGGATAATCAAATATTTAGAAAAATAAATCAACTCTGTACGTGAGTTTGTATACCTTTTTTATTATAGAAAGAAGAGAAAGAGAGAAACATTTATTGCACATAATACACCACGAACATAGTAAATTGAAGAGAAAATTAACAACGAGAAAAAATTAACAAACTAGAGACGAAACTAAAGTAAGGACAATACCTATAAATAAAAATGACACGAAAAAATATACAGTTGTTTATCATTGTCATATGAGTCGTGGTGCAATGGGCAAAAAAACCGACTCAGCTTAATGCCGCAGTTCACTCAAAACTAGCGCTGGTTTTCAGTCGGCCTTAGTGGCCGTCACGATAGCCGAGTTGTTGGGTGGTCGGAATTTCGAGTCGAGAGACACGAGTTCGATGCCCAGGTGGCAGTACCAATGAGTTTTTCAAAAACTTATGTACGAATTTCATCGTTGGTTTGGACATAAAGACGGCGACGGGCTCACCACCTGTCACGTTGTCCCGAAAATATCTTCGGTGGAAGGTGGGTCAAATGGACTTAATTGTCTAGACTTGACCTCTGTCTACCCCTGTATTGGGAATTGCGTGAATATATTTATTTATTTATTTATTCTTAGTGGCCGACTAGTGTGTAGTTAGTGTTATATGTACATGTGTTTATATCTTTTTGACTGAACGGGTATAAGTAAAGTTTGACTTAGAAATAATGAATGTCATAGTAATGGATATAACATAATTTTTTCGAGAAAGCGTATCATACATAAAAGTTGATCACTAATTCAGTCGAATGTGTATTGCAACTGAAGTCGCGGTATGCAGCAAACGATCATATAATGTTCTTTAGCCTTGGAAGTACAAGATGATAGCTTTTCATACTAATTATAATCTCATCACTCAATTCTTGAAGCACGGATTGGATTAATGTCTAAGTCTAACAGTTAATGCGCTTGGTCGCGCCATTAGGGGTTATTTATGTAAATTACACGCCCCTCGCTGCACGAAGCCTCCGTGAGTTGGAAGCTTTCATCTATCATCGGCTGCCCGTCAAATGCGTCTGGGTGCTATGATAAGTTGCGTTCCAGTGTGGAGGAGGTACTGTACTGGAGGATGTACGGATGTGCGACATTTTGACATAGGATCATTAGAATTTATCTGATTAGAAAACTAATTAAAGTGACGACCCGATCTAGATGGTAATGATCCTGCCTTCGAAGCTATGGGTTGCGGGTTCGAATGTCGTTAGAGTTAAATATTTGTGTGGTGAATGTTTGTATTCAAGTTATTGATATTAAAATAATTATTGTATAATTGTATAAATAATAATCATTAATTGAAATATATAAATAAATATTTTCACGCAATTCCCAAAGCAGGGGTAGACAGAGGTCTAATCTAGACAATTAAGTCCCTTCGACCCACCTCCCACCGATATTTTCGGGACAACGTGACAGGTGGTGAGCCCGTTGCCGTCTTTATGTCCAAGCCAAAGATATATTTCGCACATATTTTTGAGAAACCCATTGGTACGAGCCTGCCACCTGGGGATCGAACTTGGGTCAATTGACTCAAAATTCCGACCACCCAACCACTCCATATGTAAGTATATAATATCATCTGCTTGGATGCTAAGACGGCGACAGGCTCACCATCTTTATATCAGCTTACGTGAAGCTCTGGTGAAATGTGGGTTCAAATGGACTAAGTTGTCTCTACACAAAAGGACTAACTTGTCTAAGTTGTCTAGTAGGAATAAAGGATGGTAAATTGAGGTGTTAGTGTAATTATAATTCAAAGCATGTTTTGAATTATTCAATTATTTAACTACATAATTAATAGTTGAATACACGTAATGATTGTTTCTTAGAGTTATTCCATAAATAATTACTTATAACACTTTATTACCATATACAATGATTGGTCACTACATTCATCATTTAAATTTCCTATAAATATAAAATAATCCGGCGAAGGACGGAGTGTAGAGTTGGCACGTGGAATGTTAGAGGAGGAATGAGAGATAAGACGAATGAGTTGATTGAAATAATGAAAGAAAGAGAATTAGATGTCGTGTGTTTGTCGGAGACCAAGCGGTAGAGCAGCGGTACTGAAGAGCTCCCTGGCGGGGCGTTAGCTCTATGGTCCGGAGTCCCGGAGAGCGAGAGCGCCTGCCAGGGAGTGGGGGTGCTGCTGTCGTCTCGGTTGGTCGATGTTATGACTGAATATAAAGTTGTGAACTCGAGACTTCACTGGGTTCGCTTTAAATTGGGACTGACGAAGTTATTCCTTTTGGCTATTTATGCGCCGGTAGCTTCGTCATCCAGAGCTGAGCTGGAGGAGTTTTGGGAGAATGTAAGAAAAGTTCTAGACTTGGTTAGAGGAAACGAAAGAATTGTTGTATGTGGTGATTTGAATGGATGGGTTGGTACCGCTCGGCCAGGGTACGAGTCGGTGCTTGGAATGTTTGGCGATAAAAGGGTTAACGATGCTGGCAAGCTTATACTGGCTGTATGCAAGGAAAAGGGTCTTCTTGTGACAAACACTATGTTTAGTCACAAGAAAATCCATACGTATACTAGAACAAGAGAGAATGAGAGAAGTATGATCGATGTATTCCTGGTGGATGACCGACTGCGAAAACAGGTGATGGATACGCGAGTGTTCCGAGGTGCTGACCTGGGAACGGATCACTAGTGATTACTAGATTAAGAGGTCTATTCGCGGGTTGGCGCCACCTGACGGCGATACCAGAACCACAGTCGGTCGGTAGCATCCGATGCTGGAAACTTCAGGAAGCGGACACTAGGGATAAATATCAAGCAAGGGTAGCCGAAAAGCTGGACAGCATCGATGTCAGGAAAGAATGTGTGGAAGAAATATGGCAGAGCCTTAGAGATGGAATGGTTAGTGCAGCGGAAGAGGTGTGTGGAAGTGTGAAAAGAGGTAGAAGTAAAAAGGGAGATGCATGGTGGAATGACGAAGTGAAAGAAGCTGTAAATAAGAAGAAGAAAGCATGGTTAGACTACTTGGCCTCTAGTAATGATAAGGATATGAGAGAGAAGAGGAAAGAAAGATATAAGCTCCAGAAAGTTCACACGAAAGGATTGATTGAGGAAGTGCGTGAAAGGAGTAGAATGGAAGCGGACGAAAGGTTGTCGCACAACTTTAAGGAGAACTCCAAACTCTTCTGGAAAGACGTTGGAAGGACCCGGAGTGGTGCGACAGCCTTAAGAATGAATAAAGTGCTTTCGGGAACCAATGACGTCCTCTCAGAAAAATCGGATGTCATGCAGCGATGGAGCGAATTTTATAGAGAGATGTATGCGTGTGATGATCTTAGTGAGGGATCCGGGGGTGACGTCGTGACTGGTACGCCAGACTCGGACCTCGATGACACTGAGGTCATCAGTATGAAAGAGATTGAATGTGCGATTAGAAGTTTGAAATGTGGTAAGGCTGCGGGACTAGACAGAGTTACTGTTGAAGTGGTCAAGTATGGTGGGCCACGCGTCTGGGACAGCTTTCATCTGCTGTGCAATTTGTGTTGGCGAACGGGGCTTTTCCGGATGATTGGCGATCCGCGGTCATTGTGCCTTTATATAAAGGTAAAGGTTCACATTATGACTGCGGGTGCTATCGGGCGATCAGCTTGGCCAGTTTAGCAAGTAAAGTTTACTCGAAGGTTTTGACACGTAGGATGCAAGATAAATCGGAAAGATTTCTATGGGAGGCACAATGCGGATTTAGACCTGGAAGAGGATGCACGGATCAAATCTTTTCTCTCCGCATGATCACGGAGAAGCTTCTGGCTACTAACCAGAAGATTTTCTGTGCTTTTGTGGATTTTGAGAAAGCATTTGATAAGGTTGTAAGGAAGAAAATGTGGGAACTGTTGCCGGGGTATGGTGTGGATGGTCGATTGCTAAGGGCTGTGCAGTCACTTTACTGTGACTGTCAAGCCTGTGTGCGGGTAGGGCATGACCTGTCACCCATGTTTAGCGTCCAAACGGGCGTAAAACAAGGTTGTGTCATGTCTTCCTGGCTGTTCATACTGTATCTCGACAGCTGTTTACAGAAGCTGAAAGATAACTGTTTGGGTGTGTGCTTTATGCTGATGATGCAGTGCTTATTGCACCATCAGAGGCAGAACTGCAGGCATTAGTCACGTGTATGAAAGAAGAATGTGAAATTAATGGTCTCCGTTTGAATGCTAATAAAACTAAGGTTCTGGTATTTGAAAGGGACGAAGAAAGAACGCAGTGCGAAATTTGGGTAAATCGGGAATGTCTAGAACAGGTGAATGAAATTGTATACTTGGGGAGTGCGTTTAGCCGGGATGGAAGATGTGATTTAGATGTTGACAGGCGTGTCGCTGCCGGGAACAAAGTCAATGGTGCCCTGACTGCGTTAATCAAAAGGCAAGGCGTTGTGAAAAGTGCACGCCTTGCAATACATAACACAGTGTTGGTACCGACTTTGTTATATGGCAGCGAAACCTGGGTATGCCAGAAGAAGCATAAAAGCAGGTTGAATGCAGTGGAGATGCGATCTCTTCGTAAAATGTGCGGCCTTACCATGGCCGACCGAGCCGAGATACGATCTCGAGACGAGATAGACTCTACGATCTCTGCGGTCGCTCATCGTAGAGTCTACTCGCTTGAGGATGCCTTGTTTTGAGGCGAAACACGAGTCGCGTTTTCGGTGGTGGTATATGTTACCTGGTTTGAGTGTAGTGTTGGTGGTGCACACAGTGGAATTGGTGCACACATCTGTGGAATTGGTGCACGCATCTGTGGGAGGGAGGGTGGTGCTCTTCTTCTCTTCGGACCAGGTAGCATATACCTTTTTATATTTTCATGCGGAGGGTTGCGAAGTAATTTTTTAAATAACAACTTTACAATGAATTTCCGCAAAGTAACGCCTGAGTCAATTAACTATAGTTACAATATGTTAAAGATAAAAATAATTTAATATTTAAATTATTTATTTTTTTATACGTTTTTAATGTAATTTTTTTATTTCATTTATTTATTTACCATTTTTTTAATTATCAAATTTCATTTTGCTCCAGAGCATAGTTTTAATTCAATCTATGGTAAAAATTAAATTACATAATATAAAATAATAATATATTAGATAATTAATATAAAATATATTATTAAAACTGTAATCATAGTCACATAACACAAAAAGCTTGTTTCAAACTTTAGTGACATTATTGTTCTTTTATGATATATATTCTCGCCAGGATATAATGTTTTCATACCTCGAAAGCCAACTTTAGACTTTTCGCGCTCATTTCTATAGGAGCCTTTTAACATCGGCAACAATAGATTGGGGTCAAAAGGCTTTCCTTACAATAGCTTAGCGAGCTTTTCAACACAATGTTCGAGCGCTTGTCTGGAGTAGCTTCAAGTTGGGGATCGCTATTTAAAAAATCAACTCGTAAATATATTGTTAAGTCTGATAGCCGAGTGGTATGAGATACAGAAATAGTAATTGTCCAAAATAGGCGTAAATCACTAAAGTGCTAATAAAGCGGCTTAGTGAGAGCGCCAATCTCTTTATTAGACTAGTACAAATCTCTTTATAATACTAGTTATGATTATAACGTCACAAACGTCCTCCATAGCCACTCTAACTAATCAAAGTTGTGTGAATAGCGAATTCGAACCAGCGACGTCATGTTACGCAATCTACACCCCGACCCATTAGGCTATTCGCGCTTAAAAATGTTATTCCTCTAGATAAAATTTTTACCGATATTTTAGACGACGTAATGTTATTACGTAGTTCCTACACAGTTCGTAGCACTCACTACGACGTAGACGAAACTAAAATTAGTGTTCACTTTAATGTGAAATGGATGAAATATTGGATGTAAATAGGATAAATGTTTATTCCTGTCGTGGCTGTGTTTAATAAACAATAAAAATAAGCAATTCAATTCATTAAAGGTTTTCATAAACTTGTATCATCAACTTATAAATATCAATAACAATAATCTCTCCTGCCAATCATCCGCGTTCCTTTGTAAAACATGTCTCCGCATCTGCTGATCATTCAAGGCCCCTCTAGACTGTCTGGCAATATATCACTGCTTCCAATAACGTGCGAACATAATGTGAGATGGAGGTCCTAATATAAGGTTGTATTAGGATGCGGTATAGGATTTATGTTTAATTTTAAAATTATTTTTATTTATTTAAATTATGAAAGACTCGTGCCAATGGGTTTTTTCAAAAACTTATGTACGAATTATATCGTTGGCTTGGACATTAAGACGGCGATGGGCCCGCCATCGGTCACGTTGTCCCGTGGTTGAAAGAACTTTATTGTGTAGACCTTGATACCCCTGTATTGGGAATGGCGTGAAGATATTTATATAACTATACAAACAACTCGCAGCTTGACGTTTCTATCCGTCACCAATTTTCAAAATTTTAGATTGCTTTTTACGATATGGCTATTTCACCACCTATCGATAGCCTTTACTTCTAGGCTTTATATTTCGACATTCACCACTTCCTGGACACCTATTCGGACACGGGAACAAATGTGCAGATATGTTTTTATGCTATTATGAGACAACGAATAATATACTCGTACCAAGCCTATTTAATAAAAGCAAGTCCATTCCTTCGTACATCGGTGAACAAGTAATACGTATTTTCTGTGTGGGAATGCGCAAAATTGTGTAAAACGCTCCCTTGCGTCAGGTGAGACGTTTATTTCTATGGCAATATATTATTTTGACGGGAGGCTTCTCCACAATGCGCGATATAGATATATTTATAAATGTTTCTATGCTCTTGTCTTTCAAGTTATGAGATGTTCTAAATCCATGAGAATGGTTGCAACAAACGGGTAACAACTGTGTACGTTTATATTTATTTTAACTGTTCGTGATTTAAAATCATTTTAACGTTTTTCTTTTTTTCTGCCAGTCTTCACTTACCAAATACTGGGGTCGACAGAGGTCAGGAGACTAAAATTCTTTCCACCCACCTTTTATTGAAGACTATTTGGGACACATCCCAAAGACAAAGAGACGTATTTTTCTAGTAATTTTTTTGCATATTAAGCTTATATAAAAAGAATATACCAGCTGCCTTCATTAGCCTTTTCTCTAAACGAGAGGAGAGGCGAAAATCGGTGTTTACGCCTCTCGTCCACGGAGGTCGTGTTTTCAAGGTGTCGCCATCTCGGGGTTCCGGGTTCGATTCCCGGATGTGTCAATGTAAACAAAAACACTTTTTTCTACATTTTCTCGGGTCTGGGTGTGTTGCTTTCGTTGTTTCCGACTCCATACCTCAAGCGCTTTAGCATCTTATATTGGGATCGGAACAATGTATGTGATGTTGTCCCTATCTACACAATGTATCTATCTATACATGTATCTATACAAGATTAGGTTGTACCTGTACCATAAGAGACGACTTAGAGGTGTCGGATCACAAAGCCGTTTTTAGGGGTTCAGTTAGTTCAGTTAAATTTAACGTCGTTAAGTTATATAACACATGATAAAAAAGGGACCTCGTGCTTATCTACGTAAGAACAAAATGGCGTAATAATCTTCTTGCAATCAAAATGTTTACAGATATTTATTGTAGACAAGTGTGTAGAGAGTATCACGGTTTTACTTTTCCATAGGCCATTTTCAAGTGTTGGGACACATAAGGATGCTTTATGTTTATGGATGCTTAAAGTATTTTTTAGGTATCTTTATTTCATAAAAGCATCTAAGTTTCTACTTTTACTGTCTTCAGTGAAAGCATTGTCACACCATTAAAAAACAAAAACTTGAAACTGAGTACCCGACCGAACACAAGGAGTATCTTCTAAGAAGCCATTTTCTTGTTAAGCGTGACGAATGTATTATAATCGCCACGTTTGGCGATCACAAAAAATAAAATAAAAATCTTCAACACGCATTTAAGACGCAATTCCCAATAAAGCGATCACAATGCCAGACATATTGCAGCACAGACGCTGCTGTATGTCACCGGTCTGCTGAATTCGGTCTGGTATTTTTGGAGATGGTTATCCAACTACCATATAGTTGGGTATGGTATGCATATATATATGGACATGGTATTTAGAAAGCTTTTCTATAAGCTTTTCTATTATCTATCTAGAGGCGTAATAAAGCACTGGCGATAGTAAAAAAACATGATGGGAGTTCAGTTTCGTGAGAGAAATTCAAGAAAACCCCCGCTACAGGTTTTAATGTTTTAATGACGTCATAAAAGCCTCATCGTTATAAAGTTCGTGCTTAATATTTTAAGCGGTTTGATTCTGCAATGAAATATTACCTTTATTCCATACATGAGAGAGTGCATAGCTCTTTGGTATTAAGAAGTAGAAACATGCCTTCAATTGTAATAAAGCTTTTACATTTGGATCGTGCTCTACGCGTCGTATTAAGCCATACAAGCAAATTTAGTGGTAATTTTCTATTTTGTATTTTGGATTAATTTTTTCACCCTTTGCATCATTTTGACTACCTCCGTGGAGGAGTGGTGTATACACCGGTTTTCACGGTGTTCTGCTGGATTCCCGGACAGTTCAATGTAGAAAACAACTTTTTCTACATTATCTCGGGTCTGTGTGTTTGTGATACTTTCGTTGTTTCAATTCATTAAAAAAGTAACTATAGTCGAGTCTGTAGACCCGAGTTCGATCCCCTAGGCTCGTAACGATAGTTTTTTTTCAAAATACGTACGATTTGTATTGTTGGTTTGGACGTAATGACGGCGACGGGCTCACCACCTGTCACGTTGTCCCAAAAAATGTCTTCGTTGGAAGGGGGGCCGACAGGACTTAATTGTCTAGACCTCTGTCTACCATTGTATTTGGGAATGACGTGAAGGTATATTCATTTAATTTGGCCTCATAAATACGATATTTTATTTCCTCTTTGTGACTGCATTAAATAATAATATAATTCAGTGGTTATAATTTTAAATATATTTCATATAACCAATAATAACCGACCTTTAGACTTAGAGATAAAATCTGTGTATGTATGCAGCGTTTCTATGCCAAAGAACGATCCTTTATTGTAAATTAAAGGTGAGGGTTTAGGACCGTCACTTAAAATTAATAATAAAGGTCCTTATTTCCAGAACCGCCCATCTTGTTGTGAGCATAGACAGAAATAGAGAAAACCAAAAAAAAGTAAAGGATAGATGAAAGGCAGTAGAGGTTATTTCAATGGCTTGTCTGGCGTAGAGACATTAAGAAATCCTCATCATAGAAGAGGTCTATATCCTTTGGTAAGACTACCAAAGGATACAGTTACGAGGCGGGTCCAGAGAAGTTAAGATAAAAGTAAAACCTCGGCAAAAAATATATGAAATATATGGCTTTCATATAAGAAATTATGAAGCCATTTTTATCGAAAAACGATCGAAACGCTACAAAATAGACTTATCATACACCTAAAAACAACGAACGCACGAAAGCAAAGTATAACCGTAAAAGTAATCGACGCCGAGGCAATACAGTGTCGCATAGATTCCGATACCGCGAATAAAAAATCATTACGTCTCTCCCTTTATACTTTATGCGCGTATAAACCGGCGCATTTTCACGCGGATTCCGCAAAGGGTCCAGTCGCACTGTGGGCGGAGCGGATATGATTGTTTCTATTTTTAAAACTCTACTTTGATGGTAACTTCTTAAAATCTAATACTTAAGTTAGAGAGACTTATCTTTACATACATATCGAATTTTTATTACTGTGTATAAATTGTAGCTTTTTTTAAAGATGAAAGTTTAAAAATTCAGACGTCCGGTATTTAAAGCTGCCGGTACGTTGGCGGACTTTAAGCAAATAATAAATTCTCTGCTGGAAGATCCCAAAGTGCTGTTGTGCATGCAAAGCTGTTATGTGACGGTCTCAAAGTTCAAAATGTTATAAATATTAATGTTAATTTTAAAAATATTGTTAAGAATGTATATATTCTAGAATCTTCGATAAGTCGCATCCAACTAACACAGAGCATTGTGTGTATATGTTAGGATTTTCGCATAGGTACTCGCTGTCAGTGAGCCCCTTGACGGATATTTATGTAAAAAGCTTTACGAGCCTATCCCGTGAGTTAGGTTTGTTGTTATTATGCGTTCCGTTTTTATGCCGTCTTCATTTGGCAAGCGTCACGGAAAAAAACTATTTTTGAGCGATCAACGGGCCGTCGTAAATCCGAACGCGATGCTTAGTGTCATATTGAATTTTACTGGTAATAAGTTATTTAACGTTATATGTGTGTTTTTTCGGTCCAGGGTTGTATAAGGTGTCAACAGGTTTTTTTTTTTGGCTTTTAATAAAGCACGTAACTTGTGCATTTCCGTCTTTTATGTATTATATAGAACTAGATTACGCGGATTCACATGATGACGTTGTAAATACAATTCCCATAATGATTTTTTTGCTTAATAAAGTAACTTAACTATCGAATAAATTCAATTATTATAAAATTTATAGTGGATAACTATGAATTTATTTCGAACCATTTGGCATATCAAATTATTAATGTATATTTTTTTAATATAAAAATGAATTTACGTGACGTCCTCCGTGGATGAGTAGCGTACGTCGATAAGTAGTGGATGGTTTTCAAGGTGTCGCCAGCTCTGAATTCCCGGGTTCGATTCGCGATCGGGCCAATGTAGAAAACACAATGTACATTTTCTTGGGTCTGGGTGTTTGTGGAACCTTCGCTGTTTCTGATTCCACATTACAAGTGCTTAAGCTGCTTACTTTGGAATCATGCAACGTATGTGATGTTATCTCTATGTATGTATGTATTTATTATTTATTAATTGACTAGAATGCTATTAAAATTTTTAATATATTCATTAACCGTTTCTAATAAGAATTTTGTGGCAATAATAAAATTTAATGATTGCCCCGAATTGCAACAACTTGACCCTAACTTTACCATAGCTAATAAAGATATCTGCACACAAATTATATTCTTCATGGAATTTATAAATAACCGTATTGACAGCCCTAAAAAGATACATAGAGCTTTCAGGCAGTTCCACACACCCACATATCGTGATGGAACCAATAAATACACCCCATCCGTCAAACTTCAAAGGTAGTGATTAACTCATAAAACTCGTTTGTGATATTGCGCCCGCCCACAGCCTCGCCAGAAATTAGGCTGCGATAGAGCTTACAGACACGCCAACTTTGCCTTCAATTTATAAAGGTATCATGTTCTTTTTTCAACATCAGCTCAATTTTTGATAATGGCAAGTCAGTATTCGCTGATGTTATAATAAAAGTTAAATAATATGTTATTATAAACCGAATGGTGAAGAAAATATATAGCGCGAAAGTTAATATTAGAAGGCGTTGAGGTCGGCCGAGACTAACTTTCGTAGACCATTTGAGCAAATTGCTCGAAGAGGAGAGGGTCAAGAGTACTCGGATACCTAGACGTGCATGTATGAAGAAAATAATGAGTCTGAAAAAAGCGAAAGAGGTGTGTAAGGATCGTAACACTAGGCGATCTGTTCTGTCTGGCTACCCCGTCAGGGATTGTGCATGAGGATAAGTAAATACAGGTGTAGTTCTATAGAGCAGTCAATGAAAATGTCCTTTGTGTGATAGCATATATTACTCTTCTCGTAAGTAGTCTTGTCTCGTCTTCCTCCGAAGGACAGTGCCCTGTGTGGTCGAGTGGTGTACACGCCAGCTTTCAACCGGTTGTCGCCAGATCTGAGGTCTCGGGTTCGATTCCTGGTGGAGTCAATGTAGAAAACTATTTTTTCTACATCGCCTAGGACTGGGTATTTGCGGTTGACTCTGGTTTTATAACACGAATGTATTAGCTACTTACCATGGGGATCAGAGCAGCGTATGTGATGTTGTATACATCCCTATACATCAATCTACCTATATATTTGCAATATGTGGGCGACATTTCGAATTGTTGCAATAAAAATAAATCCTCCCTAAATAGGCATTATAGAGGCTGGTGATATTAGTGACATTACAGAATCGTTATATATTTCTAACAGTTAAATTTTAAATTAAATTTTTAATTTTACTTTTCATATATTAAATGTCCTGCAGGACGCAGGCCTCTCTCATAATGATTTTCTACAATACTATCTGAAACAATAGCTATTTTCAAGGCTTTGCTCTTAGTAGCTTCCAATGAAACACGTGAAACAACGCTGTGGTAGATTCCTAAACCACACGGCAATAATGTTAGTAGTTTTTATTTCTCAGTTAATTTGAGCATTATAAAATCGACACACGCGGTCACGTTACGACGCACCGGCTACATTGTTATAAAAACGACATAATAACACATAATAAAGCGCCGTTAGTTTATTATTAGCGTTGCTATCTATGTTTGTTTTCTACTCGTTAGGTTTATGGTGTAGCTTCACGATATAAATCATTTTACTGTGGATTTACACTTTTTTATGGGATAACGGTAAAAACGAGCTAACAGTTTCCTGGTGGTAAGTGATTACTGTTGCATAGCATCAGCAAATATAAAAACATATGCGTGAATTTAAAAGAATCACGATAAGATGACGGTGAAAGGTGGGTCGAAAGGACTTAAATATCAAGATCTCTGTCTTCCCCAGTCTCAATTTTCATTCAAATCTGTTCAGTCATTTTGACGGTAATGGGTGACATACAAATAGATATAATTTTATCGATATAACAGGCTAAGGAAGAATTTCGAAGTCGGGACACAACAAGATATCTACTGTTCTATCTACTTAGTTACAGGAACGTTATCTTGTTAATAATTTTATCCTCAACAGCAGAGTCAAAGTTGTTCTTGTTTCACTCCCCAACTTTGTTAAGTCCGCCGACTAATTCGTTTATGCTCTTAGTCGTCTAAGCTCTTTTTTGTATACTTAAGTCCTCTTTGTGGAGTTCACTGTTATGAGTTCGTCTTAAGTTATGCAGCTTAAGTCTAAAGAAGACGAAACATCGTTAAGGGACAAGGCAAGTTTTTATGTTGTCTTAAGTAAGTTACGGCGACTGTCCAAATTATTTGCATTTTTAAACATTGCATTTTACCCAATAATAATAATAATATATACATATGCTCGCAAAAAAAGAAAAATCAAATATAGAAAAACTGTTTTCTATATTTGACCGGGAATTGAAAAAGTCACGATAGCCGAGTTGTTGGGTGGTCGGAATTTCGAGTCGAGAGACCCGAGTTCGATCCCCAGGTTGTAGTACCAATGAGTTTTTCAAAAACTTATGTACGAATTTCATCGGTGGCTTGGACATAAAGGCGGCGACGGGCTCACCACCTGTCACGTTGTCCCGAAAATATCTTCGGTGGAAGGTGGGTCAAAGGCACTTAATTGTCTAGACTTAACCTCTGTCTACCCCTGTATTGGGAATTGCGTGAAGATATTTTATTTTATTTTTATTTTTAATTGAACCCGGGATCATGAGATCGCCTTTCATAACTTTTTTTTTATACAAAAGGGAGACAAGCGAGCAGGTGGCTCACGTGATGGTAAGTGATTACCGCCGCCCATGAACATCTGCGATACCGGAGGATTAGCAGATGCGTTGCCGGTCTTAAAAACTACATTAAGTATCGTATGATGTAAGAGATCTCGTGATGAGTGGTAATTAGACTTATAGATTTGATTATGTATACCTATTATGGTGATTGTGGTACCTTCGGTGTTTTCGATTCCATATTACAAGTGCTAGCGTAGTTTACTTTAGGATCACAGTAATGAATGATGTCCTTATCCATAAGAATCTATGGAATTTAAACCTTTCAAAAGGCATTTCTCTAGAACTTATTTGGGTAAACGGGATAGGTGGTTGGAAAAAACTCATTAGTACGAGCTTTTCTTCTGGGTATCAAACTAGGATCACTTGATTCAAATTCAGAACAACTATAGTCGACTATCAAGACTTTTTAATCAATTTATTGAAATGAATTGTAAATACAAATTATTGTATGTTAACAATTTTAATATATACATTGATAATTGATTAATTACTTAATTCGCCATTTTAGTTTGGATAAAAGTATCAAGTTTTATAATCGCAATAACTTGACGTATCATCAAAATAATAGATTATTCAGATTAAAATCCTATTAAAAATTATTCAAATCACCAGACACCCTCCTGCCGCGATGAATGCAATTTTATTAATAATAAAAATCATATTATAATCCATACTTCTAATAAACAGGAAACTACCGAAGCCAGGAGCATCTACTACATTAGATGAAATATTGGCGCCGCATTTACTTATGACGTGCTGCAAGTGACAAGCGGTTAACGTAATAAAGTAAAAACCATTTAAAGCATTTCCTTATATTAGAAAAATATATCTTTTCGCCATTCACAGTACAGGGGTAGACAGAGGTGGAGTCAATTAAGTCCTTCCGATCCCCCTTTCAAAGACATATTTTGAGACTTTGTGACAGGTGGTGAGCCTGTCGCCGTCTTTATGTTCAAACTAACGATATAAATCGTACATAAGTTTAAAAAAACTCATTGTTAGGAGCCACCTGTGGACGAACTCGGGCCTCGACTCGAATCCCAATCAACCAATTACTCGGCTATCGTGATTTTGTTTTTAAACATTCATGTCATAATAGCGGACTAAAGACTAAAACAAACTAAATTGACTACCCTTAGAAGTTCATTGTATTTGGAAAGGCAAGTTTCTTAAGGAAAAGGGATTTGCTATGGCGATAGTAGTACCAGACACCTGGCACTTTAGACTTTGCTGCTGGTCACCGATCTCCTTTATTTGACTGACTACTGACATGTTTGAGATCGTATCTCGTCACCATTGCCAAGGCTTTCCTGAAATCATGACACCCACGGGGAGGAAGTGGGATAATCGCTTACGTCGACTGACATATTCTGTATTAAAGGTTTCATAATAGGCTCAAATACAGCTAGCAGGCAATACTGATAGTTACTTAATTATATGCCACCGTACTTATTCGTGGTGTATTGTGTGAAATAAATATTTCTTTGTTTCTTTCTTATGCTTACTAAAGTATATAAGAACTAGATACATTTTATTTATATGGACGTTTACATGTACTACAAACTATCACTTTATTAACATGTGCATTATTTTACATACCCGTACACTAGCTTACGTTGGGTAGTAGTCATTGATATACAGTTTGTAACTTGGGCTACAGCGAAAGGGTTGAGTACGCACTGACAGCCGCAGAGTTAGCCTCAGTAATTAAATATTTCAACTGATTAACTGCATAAAAGACCCAAGGAAGTGCTTTAAGGTGCTCTGGGGCGGTATTATTTTTAATTTCGTCGTAGCTAGGGATCAAGATTTGGGATGTGACGCCGTAAAGGGTTGAAAAAAGATTTAATGGCAGAAGCGAGGGGCTTAATTGATGTTCGAGGGCAGTTATAACCCTTTAATATTAATCCATTTATTTATTATAAGAAAAATCGTGACCGTTTATTATTATAATGAACTCTAAGAATTTTAAATCGAAAAGTAATGTATATTCAACATTAACGTAGAAAACACTCTTTCTATATTATCTTAGGTCTGAGTGTTTGTGGTACTTTCGTTGTTTCCGATTCCATAACACATGTGCTAAGCTATTTACTTTGAGATCAGAGCATTGTATATGTTGTTATCCCTATCTGTTTAAGTACTTAAACAGATATAAGTTAATATATAACTTAATATAAATAACAGATATTTATATTAGAAATAAATAAATATAATAGAAGTAAATAAATAAGAGATTACTTATGTGTTTATTATTACTACTATTTGTGAATTAAAATTTTTACATTATTTAAAAAAAATATATTAATTCGAGTCGTGTGAAATCGAAAAAGTTATTTCAAATATTACTTTGTAAACAAAATATGAACTAAATTATATAATACATACATACATAAAGGCCTGTTTAAGTCCACTGCAGGACAATGGCCTTTCCCATGGGGAGAATTTGCCACAATCGCCACGCTTGGAAAACGCAGTCAAACGCAAATGTCATCTAAAAGAAAACATTTCAGACAAAAGCGCCGCGCCAGGTCTCAATTACATGATAGCGTAATTATAGAATGAGTGAGTTCTAGAAAGTTCCGTGTTAGCGAAAGTAAAACTCGCATTGTTTCCGTCGAGGACTTCTTTGTTCCACCGTTTCACGCTTTCCACTCCCGTCCGTTACGTTGAATGCTGCGAAAATGATTCTCTCGCTGAAACTTCAGCTTGCGAACTACTGTAACACGTTTAACTGAATAAATTTCACTCTATGGAAAAGTTTAAAAAGGAAATTGAAAGTTAAATTAAACTGGAAGAGGGAGATGAATTATTCCGATCCAGGATATATTAAACGCTACGTTTTAGTTTCTGTATGAAATAACTTTATACTAGGGCAGTGCATGCTGCGATGCAAAATTCTGCAAAGCTCGTTGTGTCTGTTCTTATAGGTATTATCCGATTTTTGAGAAGACAACACATTTTAATCAGTTTACAACTAAATTATTCATTAATTTTAACGCATTTTCATATGGGGATAGTCTTAAACACTTTAGTCCTTTCGATATACATATTTCACTTCAGCTTATTGTGGACATCGTGACAGGTGATGAGACTATCGCTGTACAGAATTTGAAGTAAAACAGTGACGGGCAGCAGAGTCTATGGTGCAAAGTGTCTGCCTGCCGTACCTGAGATGCCTATACTCTACAGTGGACTCTTTTAGGCCCTTACGTAATGAATTTAGAAACAACCAATACACGCAAACAGCACACTGCTAACTTGCAAATATTCAACAGTGGTAGAGCCACGCACCAGTTATTGCTTTTGTTGTTGCATGAATGGGCCGGCTCGACCGGGGAAGTACCACGGCCTCACAGAATACCGGCGTGAAGTAGAAGTTTAACAAACTTCTGCGTTTCGTCTGGTGAGTGCAGGTAACCGGTGGCCCACACCTTTCTCAAAGGCCGGCAACACGACAACACGGCGGTAATCACTTACCATCACGTGAGCCACCTGCTCGTTTGCCTCCCTTTTCTATAAAAAAAAATCATTTTCGTTGCCTTATATTTTGTGTTTTTTTATGTTCTGTGGCTCCCCCGTGTATACCTGTATCATGCTGTGGACTTTTACAGGCCGTTATGATAAAGCATATGTACTATTTGGGCTAATTAATACTAAATGTAATAATTTAAATTCATGGATGAATATTGTATTTAACAAAGTAACATAACTTTTATTCTGTATAGTCAGTCTGCGACAGGGTCGGGTGTCGAGAAAGTATGTTCAGTTTAATTTAAGGTTTCATACTTCTGTGCATTTTCTCAACGACTCCCAGACGACAGAAGTTTAATTACAAGACTTCTACAGCCGTATAAGTACGGCAAGAGATAATTTCTCAGAGCCTATTTCAGGAGGGGTGAAGCGGAAGGAGGGGGGTATTTAATCATGGCGTCCCGCTGTCCGATGAATCCCTCTCAAATCGTCAAAGTGAATTGGGGTATTAAAATATTTTATGTCGGTATAAACAGTGTTTGAGGGCCGGTGCGGCTGATTGGCGTTGTATGTTAATTAGATTCGTTTAGCTCAACGGATTTCATTATTAAGATAATATTTGACGGTAACATTTTGCTATCGTTTCTCGAATGAATCATTAACTGATTAAAATGGTTTCATAAAAATTTCGTAAAATGGAACACATAAATTGCGCTGATCCCGAAGTAAAGTAGCCAGAGCAATTATATCATGTAATCGGAAACAACGAAGGTTATAAACACCAAGATCCGAGAAAATGTAGAATGCAGTTTTCTACATTAATCCGCCCGGGAATCGAAGCTGGAACGCCATGAAAACCGGTTTGTATGCCATTCGTCCATGGAGGTCGTCGGATAATCTTATCGTGAAAAACGAAATGGGTTATATGTGTAAAATAAATTCTATTAAACCGCAACGAAAAAAAATTTTATAAAACCTTTTTACGAAAGTAACATACCAAAATGTAAAAGTCTTCTTAAGGCTTCTTGGCTTTTGTGAATATAACATACCTGTAACAAGAAGGAAAAGAAATTATGAACAATCATTGTATAAACTAAAAGAAAAATACTACTAAATCTTGAACAATAAAACGATTTTCGGATTTTATCGCGTTTTTAATTAGTTTTTAACAAACTATTTTTATTTCCCGACGTTTCGGATGCTTTACAGTATCCGTGATCACAGGGGGACTGGGGGGACACGGGGATTACGCATTCGCGTACATACAAAAAACTACTACTAAATATAAAAATTGTTACGAAATCCTTTCTTCCCGTGTTATCATAGGAGACAAATGGCGGGATAACTCAAAATATACCAGATCAAAACCCAGCAGACCAGTGACGGGAATTGCGATCTGGTACTGCGATCGCCAATCCGCGGCGATTTAGGAAAGCACTGTCGTAGTGACGAGTGTGCGTGTCTTTCAGAGTGTCTTTCATTGAGTATTTTTACAGGGTGTTACGATGATGAATATACCAAAAAGTATTGATTTTCAATTTTAGGTAAAGCCATTTTTATCAAAGAGTATGTACATAACTTCACATATTAATTGCACTCATACAATATCCAATCAGACGTTTCTATTAGATTACTATATTTTCTCATTATAAATGACGACTGACTGACGACCTCCGTGGACGTGTGGCGTAAACACTGGTTTTCAAGGTGTCGCCATCTCGAGGTCCCGGGTTCGATTCCCGGTTGTATCAATGTAGCAAAAACACTTTTTCTATATTTTCTCGCGTCTGGATGTTTGTGGTGCCTTCGTTGCTTCCGATTATGGCAATCGGAAGCAATGAAGGCATCAAGTGCTTTAGCTTCTTACATCGGGATCGGAACAAGGTAATAAATATTTATATATTATCCTACATCCTAATATCTTACATATATTAACATCTAGGATGGAAGTCGGGTTTTAGAGAATATTTAATTAAAAGTCTTACTTTAAACGTTCTTATTAATATTGAACGCTAAAAAATATTCAAAAATTACTGATTCCGATCGCAAAAGAATTTTTAATCATAAAGTTGCATTGACTTAAAGAAAATTTAATTTCCGTTCACTTTTCATCGTATCCCTTCAGAACTTATTACTGAAAGTTAATAGAGGAATCGAAACGAATCGAAAAGGCAATCAAAATTGTAAGTATTTCAAGCGTTTTGGCGAGTGAAATTCACCAAATTCCATTCTTCGATTAGCTTCGCGTCGAGACGCTAACAATACAGTTTTGTGTGACTCAATTATCCTTAAGATATGCGAATTTTCTCGCGTTGATTTCTTAAATTTATTATTAAAAGGTCACGATAACCGATGGGTTGGGTGATCGGGATTCGAGTAAAGAGACCCGAGTTCGATCCCCGAAGCTCGTACCAAGTGGGTGGACACAAAAACGGCGACGGGCTCATCACCTGTCACGTTGTCCCAAAAATGTCTTGTGTGGAAGGTGGGTCGAAGGGACTTAATTGTCTAGACCTCTGTCTACCCGTGTATTGAGAATGGCGTGAAGATATTTATTTATTTATTATTATTTTAAGAAGTATGAAAATTGTTATGTAGGCTATTTACTACAATTAATAATAGGAATTGCATTCTAGTTGGGTTAAGATGGGGATGATTGTATATATATACATATGAAGTTGTAAATATGCGGTATGGTTTTATTACGTAATCCTATTACTTGCAGATAAAACAGTAGGCATGGCTAGTATATCACACACAAGAAATATAGAAAAGGTAATGTTTTTTTATTTATAAAACAGACTTTTATATTTACGAACGGCGAAGTTAAACGAACCATTTCATCCCCCTTAAATTTAATATAACATCGAAAAGTATTCTTATTAAATTTTATAATACTCAGGGTATGACGTCAAAAAAATTAGGGTCTCTTGTTATGCAGACTCATGGGGATATAATTCGTTACGGGCAATTTGCTCCTATTTTAAAATCAGTTTATTTTGTCGTTAAGATATTTTAATGTTCCAAATTTAAATTCCTTTATGTTCATAAACGCTAATAGCTTCTAATATGTAGACTGCTTGACTTCTAATATGAGTTTATTTTTTGGTAAATGATGTACTTTAAGTAGCTTGTACTAGCAAGAGTGCATTTAGATAATTTGTTCCATGTTAATTCCATGAATATTAATGTCAAAAATTCTGCACATATACTTTACAACTGGATATTGGATTAATCTTTCTAATTAGTATGTTTATTTGCTTCTTTGTCGCGTAATGATGAACTAATGATTTGATTTTTTGAAGTTCACGCAGAAGTTTCCTTTCTTTGAAGCTTCCTTTCTTTTTTAACTATTCAACAATTAAATATGTTTTGTTTTATTTCAGATGATTTTCCGAAATTAAAAATAAACTATGCTGCTTGGAAATAGCTTCGAAGAATTTCCATATGAGGGACATACTTAAATATATATTTTTTTGAATCTTATAGTCTTGATCTGAATGAATCTTGAGATAAAAATCTTTAGCCAAGTGTCTATGGCACGTAGATTCGTGGGCCTCGTGGTCTTCAGCGAATTAATATTAAATTTCGAATGAAATTTTCTCGCTTAATTATTCCAGTTTGTAGACGACAGTTTAATACTTCCTTGTTTCGGTGAAGCAACCGAAAGAACTTTCGTAATTGAATTAAGTTCAAGCTTTGGGGGTCTTAAAAACGGAAGGAACTAAACTGAATTATATATTATTTATATTCGAAAAGTTTAAACGTAAGTTGCTTCGTGAAATACTTATAGATTTCGTGATTATTTTTAATATACTACACAATTTCCGGGTGCTCGGGCTTCGCTTGGTAAATAACAGATGGCGCAATAATAAATTTTTAACGAATAATGTTTGGATTTATTTTATATACAATCGAAATTTTTTAGAGATTACCCATGTGAGGATACACTTGGAGCGTGAAATTCTTTCTAACTACTAAAGTCTTAGCCAATTCATTAAAGTAGTTTCCAAGATGTATATTTTTTTATACAATACTTTATAATGATATCTTGTATTTACGCGAATACTACACGTTTAAAATAAAACGATATTCGGATTTTATCGCGTCTTTAATAAGTTTTTACAAACGATTTTTATTTCTCGACGTCGATTTCAGTACTTTATAATTTATATTCACATAATATTTATATTTGTACTGCTTAAGAAGCGACTTTTTGGAATAACAAGGTTATCATAAAAATTATTAATAGGTGTACATAGTTACAGAAAATTTTAAAATCAACTGATGACAATTAAACCCATCGTCAATCAGATGATGGTACAAAACTTAAGCCTTTTAATATTCTATTGCAGTACTTGAAAATACCATACAAGACCTTTAACATAAAGACAATTTACCATAGAAACTATCATCAGTGTACATAATCAAAAATGTCTAAATTCCAGAATAATCTTCATATTGTAAATTCTCCTCGTATGGCCGTACAAGGTATCTATACAGGGACAAATTTGTGCATATCTTTGTCAAATATAAATAGTCGACCACCGTGGATGAGTGGGGTATTAACCGGTTTCATTGTGTTGTCAGGTCTGAGGTCTGGGGTTCCATACTCGGTCGGGTCAATGTAGAAATCAGTTTTTCTTCCTTTCTTTCGAGATGAGTGGTTGATGATGATGGATGATTGTCGAGATGGGTGTTTGTGGTTGAATACACCAACCAAGGTTGTTTTTGGTTCTATAACACAGTGCTTGAGCTACTTACTTTAGGATCAGAGCAACGTAAGTGATGTATTCCCTATCTACAGCATTGTATAACAATTTTTTCTAAATACAGGCAGTATTTTACTTAAATTATGAAATCCATAGTTAGTAAATAATCTCAAGTCGACCATGATTATTTAAACTAGTGACAAGATTTATATTTTGTCAAAAGTGACAATGAAAAAAAAACTAATCATCCTAATAAATACATTATAACGTTTTGACTCTGCAAAAGAAAACGAAGGTTTCCATCATCTTGATCTTTCATATCCATATAAAGAATAAGCTTCCAGGCTTTTGAGCATTGAATATTTTTACATTACTAATTCGCTAATAATATTAATTAATTCTTTGCCGTTCGGTACAGGGATGTCGCTAATGCAGCCTCTTAATTAGTAGGTGCGTAATGCATTTAGAATATAATTAAAGGAACCCTTTCGTCTGTCTGTCTATCACAATTACCGCGCCCTTGCTTATGTGGCGTATACGGTGAAACAATTAGTGGTGATATAAATTTGACAGCAAAAGTGAAAGGGCCAACGTGAGTCGTGACAATATCTTAAACAAGAGCCAAAAAAAGAAAAAAATAGACGATAGGCTCATTACCTATGTGTCCCAAAAAAGTTTCGGTGAAAAGTGGGACGAAAGGACTTCATTGACTATACCTCAGTCTACCCCAGTATTGAGCAGTTTCATGTAAATATAAAATGCCAAACAGGAAATTCCATTCCATTGGAACATACAAATAAAAGCCCAATGACACGATACACACACATACACCTTACACTCACACTTCGATTCACGGTTGGGTCAATGGAGAAAAACAATTTTTTTTGGTCTGATAATACAATAATTGCTTAAGCTGCTAACTTAGGCATCAGAACAATGAATGTGATGTTGTCCCTATCTATTTATTTATATATTTATAACGTTAATATTTGCTATAGTAAAATATGTAATATATAATTACTATTTCCTGCATATTTAACTATCGAATATGATAGTATTCTATTCATAGTATTCTATGTACTATAGGAGATTGTCATGTTCAAGATTGTTCTAAAGCTTTCTTCATAAGCAATTGACTGCGCAATGTATAAAACACTGTTGCGGTGAACTCGACGCACGAATTCAATAGCACGCAATCAATGTACGTGGAACGAGAAAAAAAGTTGCATGTCTTTGAATACGCAGCTGTAACTGTAACGTATGTAAATGAAGTATATTCAATCTTACCTATCATATCTTTTTAATTAGTTTATCTTAAATTACAACGGTTAAGGTAAAATTAAGGATCTCTCGAAAATAAGATGAAAAAATGAGAAGATAGATGCCGGAACAATTTCTATAAACACTAGACAAAAATAATGGGGACTGGCGGCTGGCGGCAATGTCTAAGGTCTGGTACTGCAAAAATCCTTGTCGATTATGGTGTTTATGCCAATTCCATCTTACGGGAGAGGCATGTCTCGCAGAGTACTTTCGTAGTCTTTTATTACTTTGACGAGTGGCATTTACATCGGTTCATGGTGTCGCCAGCTCTGTGGTCTTTCGAATACCGAACGCGTTAATAGAGGGAACCAATTTTCCTACAAAGTTTTGGGGCTAAGTGTGATTCCTGCGTTGTTTCCGTTTCCATAACACAAATATTGCAGCTAGTTACTTTGGGATCAGAGCAAAGTATCTGATGTTGTCTCTATCTACATAGTTATATGTATATCTGTGTATGTACATTTTCAGCATTTGAATACTGAAAATTAACATCTCCCTAAATTAATATGTATTCCCTTTAATTTGTTCACAAACGACCCTTACTTCAAACTCGTGTCCCCCGAAGTATGACTGAGATATCACATTAGGGAGTTAATTATTTGCCATACTTGTGTGTCCACTGGGGATCTTTTTAAAGGTACGTCTCGCTCGTTGCAGACCCTTTCATCCCTTATTTGATTTGATAAGCGTATATATGGCGAATGTACTAAGATTTTATAGTGTACATGTTAATAAATTAATTATTATTTTTGTTATTTTGTTTACGCATTATTTGCTACGTAGAATAACTAAGTTATTACTGGAAAGTAGTTAAAAATATTGTATGGTATAAACATAACGTGAAAAGTAGTCGATTGATTGACTTTCGTCACATCGCTGTTCATGTAATTCATGACGTTTATATATCCCGAAAAAAAAAGTATGTTTTTTTAAAAATTTTGCATGAAATATCTATTATTTGTTTTATATACTATAATTTTTTTATAGATTAGCAACTAAACGCCTATGCTAGGCGATAGGAACTTATTAAAAGGGAATCTATGAAATTAATAACGAACGAATAAGGTATTTTCAAAATCTAGTCACATGGATGGGATTCTAATTCACGACTACCGCCGCCGCTTATACATAGCTCAACTGCTTCGAAATTCACAAATTACAGCAATTATGATAATTATGATGTCCACATATTTGTAACAGTGATTATTTATAACAAATGTCTTATCTGTTTATTTATACATTTGTGGAAGTTGACAAAAGTTCAAGAGAAATATTGGACATAACCATTTAAAATTCAACCAGAGCAATTTCAGTATTCTTGAGTGCTATCGAGATATTGTCCGGGGCATTGATCCAGCACTTCCGGTGCCAAGTTGGATCTGCGCTATGTATAGAAGTTTGTTGCGAATAAAATCTACACGGCATTGTTATAAAAATGCTAATAAATTTAAATAGGTTCAAATCATAAAGTTTTTATTGCTATAAGTTTATTGACACGCATTTGACGACCTTTGTGGATGAATTGTTTACACGATGATGACATGCTATGCATACCCACTCTGCGTGTGGAGTACATGCCAGTTTTTATGGTGTCACCAGCTTGAGGTCGAGGTCCGATTTCCGGACGGGTAGGAAGCCAATTTTACTATATTGTCCCTGGTCTGGGTGTTTGTGATAACTTCGTTATCAGATTAGAGCAATGAAAGTGATATTATCTATGCATCTATTTCGGTATTTATTACCCAATACTGAAGAAGTCAGAGATCTGGGATAATTTTGTCATTGGTGTGTCAAACTATATTTTGACAATTATAAAAAACTGAACTATATTTACGTACTAGAAAAACTATATTTTGGTATCACATACCAAATATAACTGTAGTTAATTTTCCAATTATGCCGTTATAACATGGCGATGGGCTGATCGAATTCCTAATTTTAACATAACTCAATTAGGTATTTAATATAAACAACACCAATTCGCTTATAATAAAAATGTTATGAGTGGGTCAAATCCGTTCCCATCTTATTCGCTTGAATAAATATCGTAAATACGCTGAGCGCTAAGACTAATATTTGTGTGGATAAAAAGAACCAAATACGAGCAATTTTTTAAAACAATTTCTAGCAATGCCAAATAACATTACTAGTATGCCTGTTAAACGCAACTCCAGACAAAAGCTTGGTTGCTTTTGTCTGGAGTTGTTTACTGCAATGAAGTTGTTATGCGATATTATAAAATATATAATAAACTGTCATCTGAGATAAAAGAGCAAATAAATATAATAAAACTAATGACAGATCTGGCTATTGACTAAACGTTATAAAAAATTCCCTTGTGTCATTACAAGGTAATGTTTAATCAAAGCTAAGCACTATTTTTACCTTTTTTATTAATTTATTTGTGCTATGTTATTACTTTTATACACTAATGATTAAAATTAGTTTTATGATTTATAACAATAATTTCTTATTAAAATTTAGAAAAGGAAAGTTATGTTTTAAAAAAATCATCGTCATCATAAAAGTCCATCCCAAAGGCATCCCTAAGGATTACCTCATAGAATAGTTCTATGCCATCTGCATTTGAGGGGTCAACCTTCATTGCGTTTGTCTATACAAAGCTGTAGCTCGAGATCCTTTCTTCCCCGTCAAGGTAATTATTAAATTATAAATCTGCCTGCGAATTGCGAGAGATGAACGTGCCTCTATTTTTAATAAGAGCTATAAAAGTAAATAAATCTTCAAAATTCATTTGGATGTTTACCAAAATTATATTTGCGACTAATTCTGGCAGTTGTCCACTAAAAATCCTTAGCCAAGACTGAGCGGAAACAAAATGTGACCCAATACGGTTCATTCAACCGACATTCATGAAACTTTTGTAGATATAGTTTATGGTAGAAAGGATTAACTGGGATATTTATTGGCACATGTGGCGAAGTGCCAACAATATCAAATCTGAACACTCTTTCGCAACATCTTTAAATTAAAATTCTTTATTACGCAATTTTATTGATTTATTTTAAAGCATATTTGCTATGCTGAACTTTTATGTGATTAAATTAAAGAGAATATAATTCTAGAATTCTTTGTTTAGTAGAATTTTCTTATTTAAATTATTAATTATTAATAAATTAAAAATAATTAAAATTTACTCTTTATTGATTATTCAGCAATACAAACACACGCTTATTATAGGGAAAACGGAGATTATGTACTTCTATTTGGTATGGTAACAATGGTATGGTTTGGTATGGTAACACATATTTACGCAACCGCACATAAGTGCCCTGCAGGACAAATTTAGATATCTTTAGAACATTAATTAAAAAAAATATCTTTACGCAATTCCCAATGCAAGGGTAGACGGAGGTCTAGTCTAGACAGTTAAGTCCCTTCGACCCATCTTCCATCGAAGATATTTTCGGGACAACGTGACAGGTGTTGAGCCCGTTGCGTCTTTATATCCGAGCCTGTCGCCTGGGGTTCGAACTTGGACTTTCTTGACTCGAAATTCCGACCACCCAACCACTATGCTATCGTGACTTTTTATCGTTATCTTTCTATCGCTAGAAGAGTTTGCCATAAAAACCTTGTTTGACAGGGAAATTGCCGATCGGAATATCAGACCCCTCGCAGCTTTAACCCAGTCTTCCGTCAAAGTACAAAATTTCATTAAAACTTGTTAAGCAATATCGGAGATGAGAGTGTACAAACAACATGTATTTCCATAAATCTAATAATCTATGAAACATTTCTTTCTTCTAGCGAGTATTTGCTTCACATTTTTTAAGAATATCGAACATAGTATCTAGTAACTAGCTTTTAACCTACCTCTTTTTGTCTTAATATATTCAATACGTTATCAACATAGAGTTTCCGTCTCAGATAAAACAAACACAAACTTATTGATAATCCTTCATGTTCACAAACCAGAATCTTGCGAGGGTCGAACAAACAGACTAAACGATAATAATACGGCCCGTTACGATTTAGGGAGTGCAAACAAACATTCGAACCCAATTAAATGGTTCCCGGGGACTGTGTGCATAGGACCGGGACATCGAAACATATAGACGATCGGACGTCTTTTATTTGTCTAAAGTGAGATTTGATTTAACGGTATATTGGGTGTATCGATGTTTTCCGACTAGTGATGTATATATAGTATTTTGATTACGTTTATCGAAATGGAACTATAGTTTTTTGTGACTAAAATCTTAGCTTAACTTACAGATGTTTATAACGATCTATAATTTTTTTTATAGCAAAGGGAGGCAAACGAGCAGGTGGCTGACGTGATGGTAAGTGATTACCGCCGCCCATGAACACCCGCAATGAATACTTCCCCGGTCGAGCTGGCTCATTCATGGAACAACACAAGCTGCTGTGGCTCTACCACTGTTGATTATTCATTGTATGTCTCTCCGTGGAATAGTTTGCCGTAATCGCCACGTTTGGCAAGAGGATTGACGATCTAAGTTTTAGAGTTTAAGAGAAAGGGGGAGGCATATTCTTAAGCAAATACCATCACGGCTAAAGTTGTACTCACGTACCAACATTGCACGAAGAAATATCTTCACGCAATTCAGGAGTAGACAGAGGTCTAGTCTAGACAATTAAGTCCCTTTGACCCACCTTTCCACCGAAAATATTTTCGGGACAACGTGACAGGAGATGAGCCCGTCGGCGTCTTTATGCCCAAGCCAACGATATAGTTCGCACATAAGTTTTTGAAAAACCCATTGGTACAAGCGTGCCACCTGGGGTCGAACTCGAGTCTCTCGACTCGAAATTCCGACCACCCAACCACTCGGCTATCGTGGCTAACATTGCATAAAAATAAACATATTATGGAAAATAACAGTACAGTTAGTAAAATGCGAAAAAAAAATTAAAAATAATAACAATGATTTTACGTAGTCATTTTCTGTACAGGCCACAGTAAAAATAAAACTCGCCCTTTAAATTTGTATATAGCCTTATAAAAGACTTTATACATCTTTATGGCGGTAAAAATCGTCTATTACCGAACACGGAAGGCCACAAAAAAGTGTGGTCGAGCTTAGAATTTATGGCCGATTGTGTATAAAATAAATATTAGAGAGTCCGCCCAACGCCACGATATTCGACAAGTGGCGAGAATCACTTCCGCCCTGTATTCCGGCCGCGGACCTTTTTGGAGCTCGTACGAAAAAAGGTGGATACTTTAAGCGAGAAAATACAAAATGATACAACTTTGTGCTATGACTGCTGTAGCATTCTAATGTAAATTTTAATCTACATCTACTTATTAATATCCTCCTCACGCAGATTGTAAACGTTAATTGTTTGTATGTACTACTAAATAGTTTAACAGGATATAACTTTAAAGTTCTTGGATATAGTATTTACACATTGTTATTTATGAGTTTTGACAATTTCAGTGTCTGTTTTGTTTGCTTAATTTTTTTTAAACATTTCGGATATTTGTTAATATTACATCTTCATGAATTATATTTGATGCGGATCGAACAGATCCTTACACTCATCTTTGCCTTCTCTCAATTACATCATTTTCTTTATACACGTACGTCTAGGTATCAATCTAGGATATTTGAATATTCTTATTCACTCTGAATGTAGTCTCATAATTTTTTTAAAGAAGAAATTTAACGTTGTTTTTCAATCAATTATATACGTCCTTTAAAACTCTGTGCGAATAATTGAATTTCAAATGAAATGGTTACGTCGTTTAGCAACTGTTTATTTTATTCAATTTAAATTACAAATTTGCATAAAAAGTACCTCTTGTTACCATACGACGGATTAATTTCATATGAATATATTTATAAAGCTAACCTAAAAAGAAATATAACGCATGAAAAAACAAAAAAGAAGTAAAACGCCGAGCTCAAGTGTCGCACTATTAACTTCTCTTTTCAGTAAACACGCAGACTTCTATTAGCGATGAAGTTTACGCTAGCAAGGGGGGTAGAATAGTAGTGGCAAAAAGCCCACTTTCCATGTATAATTCCGCGTCGGGTCGTGTGAGAGCCGGCACCGTCGCCGGCGGCTGGCAATATCCTGTAGAGCCTCCCGTGTCAACACGCGGAGCGTCCGAGCGGCGCAGTGGAAATATCCCGAAGGCACTGCAATCGCATGTTGTACTCACGGTAATGACGACGCGTTCGTGCTTCGAACCTTTATTACATTTTCATGGTGGGTTTTGATGTTAAATGTTGATGTAAAAACAAATATTTTTGTTTTGAAACAACGTGAGAATATATCACCCGTTATCTGCCCGTGGATTTTATAAGAGGTAACTATTGAGAAAGCCTTGAAAAAAAACCTGTTGGTTATATACAGATGGCGGGATATTCAAAAAAAATATCTTCACGCAATTCCCAATACAGGGGTAGACAGAGGTCGAGTCTAGACAATTAAGTCCCTTCGACCCACCTTCCACCGAAGATATTTTCGGGACAACGTGACAGGTGGTGAGCCCGTCGCCGTCTTTATGTCCAAGCCAACGATATTCGTACATAAGTTTTTGAAAAACCCATTGGTACGAGCCTACCAACTGGGGATCGAACTCGGGTCTATTGACTGGAAATTCCGACCACCCAAATACTCCGCTATCGTGACTTATATCGTGGCGGGATATTCATCTTCAAAAATTCCAGATAAAAATAAGGCAGCCACGGTGATGGGCAATAAATACATATATAGAGAGGGACAAAATAAAATACATTGCTCCAATCCCAATGTAAAATGCTAAAGCACTTGTGGTATGGAAATTAGAAACAAAGAAGACTCCACAAACTCCCAGACCCGAGAAAATGTAGAAAAAATTGTTTTTCTACTTTGACCCGACCGGGAATCGAACCCGGGAGCTCGAATGGCAACACCTTAAAACAAGTGTTTACGCCACTCGTCCTCGGAGGTCGTCAAACATTCAATAATAATGAAATAGCGTGGCGGTTATGGTAAAATTCTTTACGGGAGAGGTATGGCAGGTAGACTGGCAGTGGACTTTCATAGGACAAAATTACAATCTTAGTGATTCCGTTTTGTTCTTTGGTAAACAAGCTCGCGGCTGTATTTCTAATACCGCGGTGGTCAGTGCTCTAAACAGTTTAGTTTTGATCCACATCAGACCTAACTTCGTTATAAGGCAACGACGAGACGGTTAACATCGTAGCGTCCAAGCTAACGGTAAAAATCGTACATAAGTTTCGTACAAATTATTGGAGCACCATTTTCTCCTCGGGACGGAACCCACGTCTCCCGACGTCTGGAATCGTGGTTCTCTCAACTCCAAACCCTTCCCTGGAGTCTCTCAACTCCAAATCCTATCACCTCACCGCTTAGCAATCATGTTCATACTTTTATTTTCTGTGAAATCTGTGAAATGTCTATGAAAATGAAATGAAATGAAAATATACTTTATTGTACACCTATAAAAAAATAATATGTGACAAAAAAATTAAAAAAAATGCACAATGGGTGGCCTTATCGCTGATAAGCGATTTCTTCCAGGCAGGATTTATTGACTTGATTTTAAATACATGTACAGATAGATAAATACATATGTAGATAGGGACAACATCACATATATTTCTCTGATCCCAATGTAAGATGTTTAGCATCTTGTGGTATGGGAATCGGAAACAAGGAAGGCACCACAAACACCCAGACCCGAGAAAATGTAGAAAAAGTGGTTTTTCTACATTGACCCGAACGGGAATCGAACCCGGGAACTCGAAATTACTACAACTTGAAAACCGGTGTTTACGCTACACGTCAACGGAGGTCGTCAATTTTAAATGAAATGGAGATTTTAATTTATTTCAGTTTACTTTATCGACGAATTTCTGCTATAAAACGATGTTTGTTCATCGCATTTGCACAATCTGGACAGCAATAACCGGAGTATAAATTTATTTATAATAAATCTTTATCTATAAATTAATTTATAATTAATCTAATCTAGTTGTATATTAATAAATGTTCTACATTCGATAAGCTTTAGTGGCACCTTCTTGCAAAGTCTGTTGCCTGTTAGTCCATGGCTGTAGTACACCGTAGGAATGTAATATGAAGACTTAACTCTAAATATGATGTTAAACAATGTTAAGGATAAGGCAAAGGCAAAGATTCCTTAAAGAAAGGTTGTTTTTAGAAATCGGCAAGTTTTAGTATCAAATCAGAAGTTGATAACGCGACTATATGAAAACGTTTGAATTGCAAACGTAGCCTATTCAGATGAAAACCCTTTGCTTGTATTTTAATATAATATTTGTCGAATCGATGTAATGCATATTAATTTTAAATTCATTATGTCAGATGGAATTAATCATTTGTATGTTTAAAACATTATTATTAATTTTACAGCAAAATCCAACAAGGCTTACAGGCCGTTTCAAGAACTTTGTTATTAAGTAAATGACAAATTTGAAAATTCTATTGACACGGGCCACGCTACTATTTGACGTAAGAAAAAATGACACGCTGCCTCAGAAGTGAGATCATTGCCACGGTACGTCAGTAGTCGCGGAATTGAATCCAACCCGTGTTCGTCGATTTTTCAAATCTCTCATATTTGAATTTAAAAGATATTTTTTTAAAAGTAAAAAGTTCTGTATTCAACAAAAAAAGAAATATTTGTGATCATGGAGACGGTTACATGCTTTTTTCTCTTAAATAAATTTAAATGCCTACATTAACGCGGGCGAAGCTATAGCCAAAAGTTACAATATATTGTTTCTAATTAAGTTTTATTTAACCTTTTTTGAAGTATCGGAATACATATACAATATTTTAATTGTTTAAAAGACCTGATTTTGCATATTTATAAATTGCGATTTATTTAAAAAAGCTAGTAAATCAAAAGGCTTTTGAGGTTAAAAAATAACTCTCTAAGAGTAATAACAGTATACTCCAGTATTGACTACAAAATTCGTTTTTTTATCGTTATTATGTCAAAGACGTTCAAAAGAACTTCGCAGACTGAAGGGAAATATATCGAAAATTAATTTCAAATACCTTTTCCTTAACTTTGTACGATGCAGGCGAGAATTTTATTACGACGTAGCCAACTCGGTTTCTTCATAATACAGATTAACACAAAAATTGCGTTGACGTTCGGCCTCTTTCGTCGTCGGAGCGATATTTTTTTTTAATTTTCTCAAACAAGATCGCGAGCAGAGGGATTCGATTATGCGGCCCAACGTCTTGCGAAATTATTAAATTTCTTTTCGAGAGCGCAGCGGGATCTTTGAAAAGTGCATTTGTGTGTGACGTTTGATTCGTGAAGGCAATTTTCATGTGCTTCTTATGGCATATTTTGCTTGAGACATAAACTATTTAGATCATAAAATAAGACTTAGCCCATTACAAAGATTGTACAACATAACGTTCAATGACGTATTGAAAACATAAACTACTGAATAAGAACATGAGTATGTTTTTATGTTTTCAGTTGTTGCAGTTTTCTTTACTGGGGTAGGCAGAGATCTAGACAGTTAAATCCTTTCGATCCACTTTTCACCAAAGCTTATACAGGACAACGTGACAGGAGGTGAGCCTATCTTCGACAGGTTGATCTATATGTTTAATTCATTACTACTATTTTGTAGTTGAATACTCATATAAGACTGTATTCAACAATATAATATTATAAACGACATGAAAGTTTATTAAAGTGTCTTAAAAGGAAATATTTAAAACGCATCTTGTGAGGCTGTTAAAATTTTCTTTGCCACGATATAAAACAAAGCAGATAACGTCTTAGGAAAGACATTAAAAAGTTTTATCTCAAAAACGAAGAAAAAAATGTTAAACAACAAAGAAAAAAAATTATAACTTTGGAATTTTCCAGTAATTGTTAAAATCTACAAAGCAGTTACAATCGCAAGCGGTCCATTATAACAAAGAACATTAATAAATTCTTTCTTTTCTCCTTCCGTTGATATTTCAGCTCCTTCCTTTTAATTCCTGTCCCACTTTCCCCTCCATCTTTATGAAATAAGTTTTTTCTCTAACAAGATTACGTTTCATGGGTAAGAAATTGGCGGATAACGAATTTAGAAAGCGCGAGTGTTCGTGCGTCTTCGAGACCGGGTACGTTTGATGGGATATATTTCAGATCTTTTAGGTGGATTGTTTTAAATTTGAGGAGGGCAGGCTACTTAGCGTTTCATGTTGATTTTAATATTTACTGTATGGTCCAATCATAACATATGCCTTGAAAATATTTCAATATTTCTTCGATTTTTTATTATTATTATTTATTATGCCATCACGCGTGAACATGAATTTTGCTCACATGTTCTTCGAAAGTCTCAGCCTACTTCGGCCACCTTTACTGTCAGCTTTCGCGTTGTTCAACGTGCCCCAAACCGTTATTAGATAACGTTAATAGTTAAGTAAAAGTTGTTAACGTTTAATAATCAAATAATTTACGATATTTATGTTGCCATTAAATGACCAAATTCATTAAAACTTTACTAATGATAATACCAAAGTGCCATGTAACGTGGGCGTAAGAATTATCAATCTTGAGTGTCTAAGCGAAAAGCTTTACAAAGGGCCACTTCCCGATAAATTGTGAGATAATATTCTCGAAAAACTCCTGACCAACATGAAACAGACAGGGGACAAGCAGCAACTCCACAGAAGATGTGAGGTATCTGATCCAGTGATCGTCATCTTCTTGACTAGAGTATCACTATCACAGCATGTCTTTTTACAGGAAAGCTCTATATCATGCAGTGGACTTTAATGCTTTTCTCTTATGATTTTTTATTTTACAGAACCCAAAGAAATGAAAAAGAATACATAAAAAACAGGGCTTATTTAAAAGTTTAAATAAAACTTTTTAGCTTCACGCATATCTCAATCGTTGGGTAGACAGAGGTTGATATAATATAGTGCATTTTCTACCCACTTCTTATCATAGCTTATTTGGGACAACTTTCAAGTAAATTGTCAAAAACTCTGGCATAATATTTCGTCCCAAACACAAACGTTTTGGGAAAGATCAACTAAAGATTATCTAGATTCATCCCAACAGACTTAAGCAGCACCAAAGACAGACAATCGAATCTACTCACATGCAAATTAGATGGCCCTTGATTCCCTACCCCCGACCGTTCCATTATTGCTCGTATTCAATAAACTTCACAATTTGCCTAAACTATGAATCTGTCAGCTATAATCCGGTTGATTCCGCGGCTGGAGGGGGCTCCGAGTCGGATTATCATATCAAATGAATATTTTATAAGACGGTACGATTCAATTAGACGAACTGCATGATACAAATGTCCGCCTGTCACAATCTGAATGAGTGAAATTATTATGAAATTTTAATGGATTGGTTTTTGATTAACTAATATAAAATTCTTTGTAAACAAATCGTTTTAAAAACTTAGTTGATGCCGCGAAAGCTGCGTGGTTTGGTGATCGGAATTCGGTTGGGCCTCCGGTTACATGCACTCACCAGACGAAACGCAGAAGTTTGTTATACTTCTATTTCACGCCGGTATTCTGTGAGGTCGTGGTACTACCCCGGTCGAGCCGGCCCATTCATGCAACAACAAAAGCTGATGAATAAAACTGCTATTTCTGTCGCAAAAGAGTACTATAGTAATGTAAATTACTATAACGCGTAGTAATTAATGTCGTGTTCAGGTACGAAAGGTTATGAGAGGTTATATAATTATGAGCTGAGAAGCTTTATATTTTATTCCATGCCTGTAAGTGACTTTTCACTCATATTACAGAAATAAAGTGAAAAATAATAGTCATGATTGCAGCGTGGTTGGGTGGACGGATTTCGAGTCGAGAGACCCGATTTCGATCCCCAGGCACGTACCAACGGGTTTTTCAAAAAACTTATGTAATTGTATCGTTAGCTTGGACATAAAGACGGCGACGGGCTCACCACCTGTCACGTTGTCCCGAAAATATCACCCGTGGACGGTGGGTCGAAGGGACTTAATTATCCAGACTAGATCGCTGTCTACCGCTGTATTGGAAATTCTGTGAAGATGTTTATTTTTACGGTCGCGACCAACAAGCCTTTCGATCCACAATACACTAAGGTCACAGAGCTCGTCGGAGCTCGAGTAATGTCGTAAATCAAAGCGATACCGGCGCACCGCTATATTATGTTTATTCATGAAATTGCTCATCCAGCGAAAGTGAATCCGTGTTTGTTTCAGCCCTTACGGAATTTCGTCGTTCCATTAATGCGGTTTTTCATTTTCTTCCTTATACCGCTTTCGTTTTAATTAAATTTGCTGTTTTATTTATTTATTCGTTATTACAGAGCGAATTACTGGCGACCACCTCCATGGGCAAGTGGCGAACACACCGGTTTTCAAGTATCTTTCTGGTTCCGGGTTCGATTCACGGACGGGTTAATGTAGAAAAGAACTTTTTCTATATTTTATCGTGTGTGTGGTGCCTTCGTTGTTCCCGATTTTATATCATAAGTGCTTAAGCTGATTACTTTGTGATCAATCAAATATATGTGAAGTTGTCCCTATCTATGTTTATATTTATTATTAATTTATCGGGATAACTTAATAATTTAAATTATGTAAACTACTATAAATTATGTAACAAGTAAGGCACGAGTTTTTGACTGCAAGTGCAAGCGTCTAAGTTTACTGTTGTTTGATTCTTAACATATAAACCACAGGCATAGGGCTCCAATTACAAGGAGTACGTAGGTCGCATTGTAAGTCACAAAATAAAAAATGGCTGAATATAGAAAGTTGATAATGTTTTTCTTGTTTTGTATAGTCGTCCCTGTTTCTTTTTATACATCTTCTGATATGATGGAACTTCCTCAGGGGTCTCTTCTACGGTATATGCGAACACACTCATCGCACCTTCAGAGCTTGTATAGCGAATACCTAGAAGCATATTCTTGTTTCTTTAGAATAAATGAAAGTTATAGGGCGTCAAATTGGGACTTTACTCATTATATTAAAATAAATACATACATAGATAGTACAACATCACATACATTGCTCTGATCCCAAAGTAAGCATTGTAAGCTTGTATTAGAAACATTGAAGTTACCACAAACACCCAAACCAGAGAAAATGTAGAGAAAGTGCTTTCGACATTGACCCGACCGAGAATCAAACCCGGGACACCGTGATAACCGATGTGTACGTCACTTTTCCATGGAGGTCACTCATATTGTTATATTGTAAAATGTATTTAAATATAGATTACATAGACGACGATTGAGTCGTTCCGGCAAACAACAACGTCTCGTCAGAAATTAGAACGCCATTTAGATTCCGAGCGTTGTGTGTCTGTTTGTTTTAGCTTAACAAAAAACAATATTTTCAACGAAATGAATATTCATTCGCTGGAACCGTAGTGATTTATTATGTTAAACGAATGCCGGCGCAGCGGGGGCAACTCGTCCGTTATTAATTCCGCTGATTGTGCTGCCGTGGTGTTGCCACAACGATTTTCATTGGTTTTTAGATGAAATCATCGAAACAAATTTGTGTGCTATATGTAACTATTCATTGTTCGACGACCTCTGTGGAAAAGTGGCTTACAGATGGCGGGATAATCATCTCTAAAATATCTGAAGATGGGCCTGCTGCCCGAGATGTGAGTGGTCTGGTATTGCGATCGCCAATCCGCTTGCAAATCCTCGCTTTGGGAGAGGCCTATGTCCAGTGTACTTTATCAGGCTGTTATGTACGTTTATATGAATGTCTTGCATGATTTTTATCCACTTAATTTGGAATCAAAGCAATGTATGTGCTGTTGTCCCCTAAACGGCTGATTTGAGATTTTGATGACATTTTTTTGTGTTCAGAATTCATGAATGATTTGTAATCACATTTGGAGCCGGTAAGTGGCATTGCAAGCAGGTTTTAGTGTGTAAGGAAACGTATGAATGGACACGAAGGCCAAGTTTAGTCGAAGTAGTACATTTACGTGTAAGCAACGTGAAACAGGGAGTAGTGGAGGAAAGATTGTGAGCGAAAGGAGTGCGATGTGATTTGCAGTAGACGAGACCAAGTATACGACATGTGATAGTGAATGGGAATTATTGTTAAATTAATTTTTGCAACGTACATACATACATACATACACACACATACACAAAACAGCCTATGAAATTCCACTGTAGGCTTCTCTTGTAAGGAAGGATTTGCATTTATTGACACGCTTATTAAGCGGGATAGTAACTCCTTTACTATACCCCTTATAGCTTGGACGTTGCCGCCTTTTCCTGGTCTGAATTTCGATCTAGTTTTTTCAAAATGGTTATCCTACCATTTATTGGTAGCGAAGGTTTTTCTATTAGTCACTTTCTATGTTATTATCAACTTGTTATTATGGGAAGAAAGGGGGTGGTACATTCTAATGTGACACACATGAAGATATTTCAGTTCCTTTTATTTCTTCACTATTATATTAGCACCGTTTAGCGTATAAATATTTGTTATTATGGTGACAACTAATTATCATGAAAAATAGTAAATAAATAAATATAATAAAATAAATATCTTCACGCAATTTCCAATACAGGGGTAGACAGAAGTCTAGTGTAGACATTAAAGTCCCTTCGACCCACCTTCCACCGAAGATATTTTCGGGACAACGTGACAGGTGGTGAGCCCGTCGCCGTCTTTATGTCCAAGCCAACGATATGATTCGTAATAAGTTTTAGAAAAACCCATTGGTACGGCCACTTGAGGATCGAACTCGGGTCTCTTGACTCGAAATTCCGACCACTCAACCACTCGGCTATCGTGACTTTTGCTATGATGAAATATGAAATAAAAGTCTTAAATGGCGAAGCTTTTTAATTAGGTACATTCGAATACCTAGTAAAAGAATACCTTATAAACATTATATTAGTTCAGATTAGTCTATTCACAAGTCAACATGGTGCTGTAATACCAGCTCATCGTTTATTTCGTCATATTCAGTAGAAAGAGATCTCTCATAAGGAGCTGGAATCGCTTATTACATCCCTTCATTTCGTCGCGTTATATTTAAATCAGTCGGCTATAAACGCCGCGGCCAAATCCCGTCCTGACCCATTTCCTCTCAATCCGCCTAATGCTCGACGCACTCTTAGTGTGGTAGGGCCGTAGTTGCAGCGGGCATTTACAATAGTTGTAAGGAAGAAAGTCGTGCTCCCTAAATGACATGTAAATAGTTTGATAGTAACAATTCTTATGTTAATAGTAATAGTTCACGTCAGTAGTAATAATTCTTATAGTTTTATTAAATTAAAGGTCAATAGTGTTCGGATACCTGGACTTATATTTTAATACATCTTTTATTTTTATATAAAAGAATATAAAATATCTTCATGCAATTACCAATACAGGTGTAGACAGAGGTCAAGTCTAGACAATTAACTCCCTTGTTGATTTTCCCAATGAAATTCGTACATAAATTTTTGAAAAACTCATTGGTACTGCCACCTGGGGATCGAACTCGGGTCTCTCGACTCGAAATTCCGACCACCCAACAGTCTGCTATCGTGACTTATTTAATTTTTATACATCTATATTACTAGTACTTACTTATCTCTTGTATGAGATTGTTATTTTAATTAACTTACTATTTAATGCTATCACGGGTATTGAACCAGGGTTATTCGTGTTTCATAAGTGTTCAAGTGAAAGCCCTGATCCATTAGACTCTTAGTCTAGTTCTATTGTTTTTTACATTTATGAAATCGCTGTAATTGTGACCCAACTGTTAGGAAACCTCACAGTTCGCTTCAGTGGCGCAAAGCTTTCGTTTGAGTTTGTGTCGAAAAAAATAATAACACTTTGCATAAGCATTTTTCCTTTTAGAGCGGCTCAAGGCGACCATTTTTTACATTGAAACTCGGAAAAAATTGTGACATTTTTTTAATAAATTAAATTGCTTAGAGAATTAGAAATAGCACGCATATAGATATATATATATATATATATATATATATATATATATATATATATATATATATATATATATATATATATATATATATATATATATATATATATATATATATATATATATATATATATATATATATATATATATATATATATATATATATATATATATATATATATATATATATATATATATATATATATATATATATATATATATATATATATATATATATAGATATATATATCTATTAAATGTAAATAAATAATAAACATAGTAAAAAAATAATTTTAAGAAAATGGTAGAAAAATATGAAATAAACTTTGAATTAAATCAATTTAGAAAATTATTACATTTTAAATTTCATATGAGACTGTACCGTTTTAGTCCGCGTTTTATATTTAAAGAAATGATAATAAAAAAAATGCTGAAAATAAAAAAAAAAATTATGAGTCAAATTTTATCAAGTCTCGTCAGATATTTAGCCCTAAAAACGTATACACAGTAGAAGTAGAGTAACTTTCACTTTTATAATATTATTAAGGATATCTACACAAGTGAAGCATAAGTAATTCACCAAATTAAATATCTATCCCCATAGATATAAATCTAATGAAATCACTTCGTTTCGGATAAGCATCGAGAAAAAACCCGAATATGTCAAAGACTATAAACAAACCAATTCCGGGACTGTGAAGACGAAAGAATACGCAGTTTTTTTGAGGAAATCTCCGCGCTTTTTGCAATCAAAGAAATCGGCTAAAAGAGCATCGATGGCCCCTAAAAGTCGTTCCGACTTTCAGACGACTTACCGGACCCTTTTGTCTCGCCCCGCCCTTACCCTGGTAGGGTCCGCGCGAAGGAAACGGCGACAATTTATGATGCGAGCTGACGGCGCCTAATTCTGGAAGGCTCTCATTAAATGTGACTAAACGCGCACCTATATTCACTTATACAGACAACTTTTTACATCACTTTCACTTTGCCCCGTTATCACGTTTCGCTTTTATTTACGGTGCCTTTTTCTCTGCCCCGGGTTGGAATTCCTTTTTGACGTTTGTTATGAGAATTCTCTAACTGTAGGATGTACAATTTTTGATTTGATGCCTAAAGAACTCGATCATGATTTGATGTAAAATGGGAAGTTTGAAGATTGTTTGAAGTTTGTTTTATATTTCTGTAGTCGAGACATATACTTATGATTTTTTTAAAATTCGTATTTTGTACCAGTTTCATTGAAAATTGAAATAAATCAAATTTAATGGTGAGCCCAAAGTATTCGCATACTCCGACGTGCGTGTTTGAAAAATATAATGTATCTGGTAGCAGCTACAGGCGTGAGTAGGGCTCGTGAAAATTAGCGATCTTTGGCTACTCCGTCAGGGATGGTGCGTGAAGATTGCATATCTGGGGAAGGGGTGACTTGGAACAAAATGATATGTAACAATCAAATTACAATATTATTCATTTTACCACTTATAATAATTATGATTAAATAGATAAATTGTATTGCGGAGGAAGTAGGGACAATCATACTGTATTATTTTAACACGTAACACAAAGGATTGACATTCAGATAAATAAAAATGCTTCTAAAGAATCTCAAGTGAAGTCCATTTCAGACTAATTGAATAAAACAAGAACAAACAAGTTTAGAGGTTTTAATTTGCTGTTTATAGTCGAGGAGACGCAGTAAAAATGCGCGCAATAACACAGCACGCACCGACGCCGAACCTCATTTTAGCTCTCTGTCTATAAAGTTTACACTCGCATGATCATTCGCTAGATAAATTCGTAAATTAAATTTATCCATCCGCAAGCAATTCTGTCCTTTATTACGTTCACTTTAGGACACGATATGCGTGGGCTTCTCTAACTTGAATTCGGGTGTGACTTAAAATTATGTTAGAACGAATGTACTGAGAAATAGGGTTGTCAATAGTTCGATAAATTATGATATTTTTTATGTCAAATGAGTTCACACTTTCATAGACAACCCAACGCATTCCATAGATATCTCTATTGTCATGTTAGAAAAATGTTTCATAATAAAAAAAATTTAAACGGTTCTAGTACAGTACAGTTCTAGTAGTTGAAGTCACGATAGCCGAGTTGACGGGTGGTCGGAATTGCGAGTCGTGAGACCCGAGTTCGATCCCCAGGTGGCAGTACTAATGAGTTTTTCAAAAACTTATGTACGAATTTCATCGTTGGCTTGGACATAAAAGACGGCGACCGGCTCACCACCTGTCACGTTTTCCCGAAAATATCTTCGGTGGAAGGTGGGTCAAAGGGACTTAATTGTCTAGACTTGACCTCTGTCTACCCCTTTATTGGCAATTGCGTGAAGATATTTTTTTTAAACAGTTCTATATACTACTACAGTATTCGCCGGCTTGTATTTCTGAGACACAGCATGGGAAGGTACATATACAGTTCATATATGTACTAAATTTTTCCATGGAAAATTCTATCAAATCGAACTACAAGTATGATCTTCAATCATCTTGTAGTTGCTGATTATAGAGAAATCTTATAGCCATGACCCTGATCTCTGCATGTGTTAATTAAACCAAGCAAACCAAATTAAAATAAACCAAGTCACTATACAACAAAAATTATAGTTGGGACTCATTGTTCAACTGCTCCAGTTATGAGAAATATAACTCTCATTTTTTTTTATTGTTTAGCCCAATTTGTTTGTTTCCATCATTAATTTGTGTAGTCAACCCTGTATATGGGAGGGTCATTGCGCCTTCCACTGAAATAGGTCAGATAGAGGCGACATTTTTCTGTGCCACTGAATTCTGGAATGTTTTCCGAGCAAATGACTAATGTGGGAGCTCTGTGGAGTCGCCTAAGGGACTCTTTTGGACAATCGATATTTATTAATACCCATAGGCTTTAGATCATTCACTAATATAGTTAGATAAATAGAGTTATGTAAAGGATTCCCGTAATTTCTTAAAGAAATTACGTGAAGATATAACTATCGCAATTTGACAGAGAAGCATTGGATCTTTACCTACCTATATTTGAAGTGAAGCTCATGCTATAACTAAGAACGAATAAACAAACTTAATACGGAATACCGATCTAACAAAGAGATAAAGTTTGTTGGATTCGTTTTTCGGAAATAAAAAGTTCGATGCAAAAAATTCTTTTACGTAAAAGCAGCTAGATTATTCCCAAACGCTGAGTATTTGACAGACAAAGATATATTCACATCTATAATATTAAATATAAAGGTGTGAATGTAACTCCGTCTGTCTTGTACGCTTTCATAGCTGCATAGCTAATCTTGCTAATTACCTGAAGACAGATTTTGAGGAAATTTTCTATGGCGGCTAGTTGAACCTCTGGGAAACGGCAAAGGATATCTTTTATCCAGGAAAGAAATCTATTTCGCACAATAAAAACTTCCATTCCGCCTACTTTTTCCAAGTAGACAGAACTGCGGGCAACAACTAGAGAACATAAAGTAGTAAATAGTGTACATACATATATAAATAAATAAATAAATAAATAATACATGTATAGATATGAACAACATCACATGTAAGATGCTAAAGCACTTGAGGTATGGGAATCGGAAACAACGTAGGCACCACAAACACCCAGACCCGAGAACATGCAGAAAAAGTAGTTTTTCTACATTAACCCGACCGAGAATCGAACCCGGGACCTCGAAATGGCGACATCTTGAAAACCGGTGTTTACGCCACTCGTCCACGGAGAATGTTGAAAAACACCTTTTTTATTTTTAGTTTTCTCGGGTCTCTCTGTGTTTGTGGTACCTCCGTTGTTTCCGATTCCATAGCACAAGTGCTTCAGTTGCTTAGTTTGGGATCGTAGCAATGTATGTGATGTCCCTATCCATATATGTATGTGTCTATATATACACATATAAGAAGTCGGCAGTGCTTCAAACAGTAACAATCTCATTAAGCAAGAAACAAATGCCGAAGTGAGTCAGACGTACAACGTATAACAAAGGAGTAGCGACGTCGCTCGCGAGATTCGAAAGGATTTACGATTTAATTTGTTTTATTCCGTTACGTCAATCGGTGGAAGCGGATAAATCTAAGGAAATTCTACACGAATCAATCAATGAACGCTTAATTGGCCATTTAGAAAGTAGACGGCAAATGAATGGAATTCAATTGAAGTGTAACATATTTCCATTAAAGCTATTTTCGTTCGGTTGCAACTTACTCTCTTAATTGGCTGAAGGAAGGCATGATTTGAATAAATTGTCTAAATGTCAGTAGTTAATCCCACAATTGTTTATAAGTACTGATGGAAATAGTAAGTGACTGTACCTTTTTAAGAAACTACACAGAAATGTGAAAATCCGAAAAGGAACAAAAGGACACATTTTATTCTTAATAATTAAGGGATACCGCGGAACTATCGAGACAATACTAGATCAATCGAAGAATCGAGAATCTCGCGGGCAGATGTTGTACACAATATGATATCCTCACAATACAAATTATCATTATTTTCTCGCTATTCCCAATACAGAGGTATGTAGTCAGAGACCAAGATAATTATTTCCTTTCGATCCTCCTTCCACAGAAGACATTTTTTGGGACAACGTGACAGGTAGTGAGCACGTCGCCATCTCTATGTTCAAGATAACGATATAAATCGTACATAAGTTTTGTAAAAAAAACCCATTGATCATCATTATCATGAACGTATTTCAAAAATCGGTAGCAACAACAAAACAAACACGTGTTGTGCTGTATTGGTAGCTTTTATTTATTCGTTGTCTGATACTTAACAATGGAAAGACGTGCCTACTGCTTCACTACGCCTACGTGCACAAATGTTGTCTACGGCGTTTATTTATTTTGTATTGTATTAAACTATTCGGTTGTAAAATCAGCTAAAAATTACGTGATGATATTTGAAATATGATTTAACTATCATATTTCAAAGCAGTATCTACTGGAAAGCTGCAAGCACCTTATTAAGCAATCTATAAAGAATTGAGACGCTATGTTGTCATGTAATGCGTTACTACATATAAATGACACTGGATCTATAACTTTCAAAAAGGATCATGTAATTAGGAGCACTGTTTACTTACTTAACGGCCTGTAAAAATTTGTTGTGAAAAACTCCTTTGAGGGCCTTTCCTTAGTCGCATTTTATAACAATTAAGGGATGAATGGGTGTAGTCAATTCTTATGCTGAAAACAAACGGCGCACATTCATACGTATGTGTATTTATGTGGATATAAGACTATATCTATCATATCACCATCTAATTATGTCTTGATAACAGCCCAGATTTCATTATAATATAATAAATAATAGATTTTAATATAATCTGAATCTTTCGACATCGATGATTGTCCTATGAAGATAGTTAAAAAATTAAGAAATTAATGGAATTTTTTCCTTAAATTTTTAAATTAAATTAAATTAAATATTAAATATCTTCACGCAATTCCCAATACAGGGGTAGACAGAGGTCAAGTCTAGACAACTAAGTCTCTTTGACCCACCTTCCACCGAAGATATTTTCGGGACAACGTGACAGGTGGTGAGCCTGTCGCCGCCCTTATGTCCAAGCCAACGATGTAATTCGTACATAAGTTTTTTTTTAAAAACTCATTGGTACTGCCACTTGGGGATCGAACTCGGGTCTCTCGACTCGAAATTCCGACCACCCAACAACTCGGCTATCGTGACTTTTTAAATTTTTATATAAATAAATACATACACAGATAGGGAAAACATCACATTCATTACTCCAATCTCAAAATAAGTATAGCCACAAGACTTGTCTTATGAAATCAGAAATAACAAAGGTACCACAAACAGCCAGACCGGAGTTAATGTAGAAAAGGTGTTTTCTAAATTGACCCCTTCAGGTATTGAATCCGGGGCACCATGAGAACCGGTGTGTATGCCACTCGTTCACAGAGGTCGTCAAATTAACATATCGTATACCTCCTGCAAGGTGGCAGGTTCGTTCCAATGGGTTTTTCAAAAACTTATGTACGAATTATATCATTCGCATGGACATAAAGACGGCGACGGGCTCACCACCTGCCACGTTGTCTCGAAAATACCTTCGGTGAAAGGTGGGTTAAAGGGACTTAACTGTCTATAATAGACTTCTGTGTACCACTGTATTGGGAATTGTGTGAAGATATTATTATTTATTATTACCTCCTTAAAATATTTAATTAAAAATTACCGCAGTAAATTTCAACGGAGGATTCCGAGTTAAATTGTTGCGCAATCTAAGATCTTGGTGTAGTATGTCAGGAATCTTATCTTAGACCGCCCGCACCACACGGTCGAGATTAGTTACTTGCAATGATATGGGAAATAAGTTTCGGCGAATCTAGGGATAAGCCAGAATACTCGGGGCTAATGTGTTTTACTGTATGACCACGAAAATTGCAATGATCACCCTGGAGGTTTGTAATTCTACACAATAAAGCACGTTTATTATAGCTTATTATTTATCTTTACGCTTACATAGATTAATACTTACATACAAGTAGATAAAACAAATATCTTCACGCCTTTCCCAATACACAAGGGTACACAGAGGTCTAGTCTACACAATTAAACCCCTTCGACCCACCTTCCACCGAAGATATTTTGGGACAACGTGACAGGTGGTGAGCCCGTCGCCGTCTTTGTGTCAAAACGAACGATATGGATCGTACATAGGTTTTGAAAAAAAAACCTTTGGTTTGTTGGACAAAACCCACCCGGGGTCGAACTCGGGTCTCACGACTCGAATTCCGATCACCCATATTTCACTGTATAAAATTATGAATTATCTACAGCAACATATTAAACAGCTAACTGAACTATTTTATGTATCTTTTATTTCTAGATCTGTTAGAGGACGGAAATTCTTAAATGAAGTTTTCACATAGCGACATCGCTTACTAAATTAAAGTACTATTTTCTGCCTACAAAACCTATGCGATGATGGTTAAGTTATAAATTTTTGGTACTACCAGTATAAAGTTTTTTTATATTTAAAAACAAAGTTGTTGCCAACAAAAATAGTGATAATAAACTGATACACCAAAGAGATCAGAACAACAAGGCTAAAATCAATTGGATGCTTGAGCAGTGAACAGCCAAGTTTTTTAATAGCGATTCAATATGCACATAAATTTGTCGGCTTCGGCCGAACTTGCTGAACGGATACAGTCCTAATAGTGGAGGAGGGTAGTAGGTAGCTTAGAAGTTTATGCGAGACGTTAATATTTTATTGTATAAGTAAAATCGAAAAATTTTATCAAACATACTATAAATAATTGCTGGATGTGTTACTAATATTTTTGGTTCTTCATGCATTTATAAAACTAATTTTAAATTTGGATTCAACAAAATGGCGTCAGGAAATCGACAATCGGATGCAGGCGTGCCATCTATTGTCTTCCGGAAGCGAGCGCACGCGAGGGCGGGCGGGCGGCGTGACCGGAAATGGCACGCGTGGTCCGGTGCACTCAGGTGATTTGCAGTTTGGTTATGTTCTCATTTTCCTTTTGTTTCAGTCGTGAACTCACTTGAACATCATTCATAATAATGAAGGAAAGTTATGGCATAAAGTTATGTAATTTTTTTTTGTTTTATTCATAAAACTCATTAAAAAATGTGTAGTGTATGTAGATGTGTGTAATGTAAGTGTAGTTTATAAAATATCATAAATCTTGCTAAATAAATTTTTTAAACTATGTTTGTTTTATCTTCACGCAATTTTCCGCACGCAATTTTCAAAATCACGCAATTTCATACCCGTATCTTTGTGGCCGTAAAACTTTAAATATTGACGTGTCGTATCATTTTTATGCAATATTATTTGTAGATTTAATTTGAAGTCGCGATAGTGGTTGGGTAATCAGAATTCGAGTCAAGAGATCCGAGTTCGGTCCCCAAGTGGCAGGCTCGTACCAATGGTTTTTTCCAAACTTATGTACGATTTACATCGTTGACTTGGACATAAAGACGGCGACAAACTCACCCCTGTCACATTGTACCAAAAATGTCTACGGTGGAAGGTTGGCCGAAGGGACTTCATTGTCTAGACTAAAACTCTGTCTACCCCTGTACAAGGAATGGTGTGAAGACATTTTGTGTTATTTTTTTACGCATGATGTAGTTTTCACATGTTAACTTTCACTACAATTACTACTAATGCAATGAAAGCAGGGTCATTACCAACTAGGCTATCGGTTAGTCGTTATGTAGATATAGTTGATTTAGATATAAAGTTTTCGATTTTGGAGAGCCAAGCGTCGATTAACTGCTACATCAATGGGTACAATCTACAGGGTTTTAACATCGTGATTTATACCACAATATATTTTTATGGTAGTTAACTACAAAAGTTAATTAACCAGCTTATGGTATGTGGTTACACTACCCACAACACCTCCAAACTATTCAAATGAAGAAGCTCCTAAGCATTAAGATAGAATGCCTCTCTACGATAAACATTTTATGGGACAAAATCTGTACATACGCCACTCGTGCATGGGGGTCGACAGTCATTTTGAGCTTCAGCGTATCGTTCAACAAGAGGCCCAGTCAAGATTTTATTACATGCCAGTTAATTACAAATTTAACGATACGTTTAATGATCACGGATTATATAATCCGGACGGAATTTTATGTGATTCCCAAGCAGACCGCGACGGCTTAATTCCGTGAACGCAAATCAACGCGTGAATGTTTTATAAGCTTTTTTTTTACCTATCGAACCGCGTTGGAACTTCTTTCAGAAGTAATTAGACGCGGGGCCGCGTAAGTTGGGCCGTAAAATACTTTCTTCATCAAGTTAATGGCGCGTTGGTTGATTCGCGCCGAACCGACCGCTCGTTATCCGTCGTTTTTCTGCCACGTCACCGGTGTGATGGTGCGCCCTTTGTTTCCAGGATATGCGTTTTTATGGGCCACATGTTTAGCTAATGGCACGTTTGTTCCATTTTGTTTGGTTGTTAATTAGACGTTCGGGTTCGTTGGCTTTGGACGAATTTGGACATGTAACTGAAAAGGTATCGTTTAGACAAAAGTAATCATCAGTAATAAGAGCAGTATGTAAGCTTCATAGATGTTTTTATTCTTTAGGTAGAGCAAAAACGATACCCTGGGAAGTTTAATTACAAAAAAAACATCCAAATTCTTTACCAACTGTATAAACGTATTTATCAAACTTGAGTGAAATATATCCTCGATTTATAGTTTATACAAAAGAAATAAGTTATAATATATGTACATCAGTTTTAACAGAAACGGGATTACAGATTTTCATTTTTAAATAAGAAAATCACAATGATTATTCTTTTACAAGCTGTTGATCTTTACGACAGAAATTTAATACTTACATTTTTAGTATAAAAATTATCGTACAAAACAGGAATTAATGCCACAAAGGCATTCCTTACCATTATGCCAGTTGATTTAGCTAAGAAGTTCAGCTTCTCATGTTTTTGTGACACTGTATTACGGCATTTAATGAAATAAATAAATATTTTCACGCACAGTCGGAGGTAGACAGGTCCTAACGGGGTCGACAGAGAGAGCAGACCGTATCACGATCCTTACATACAATTTTTACTTCTCTCAAATTCATAATCTTCATACACGCTCGACTAGATATCCTAGTACTCTTCACCCTCCCCTCTTCGAGAAATTTTCTCACATGGTCACATGGTTCCTTTTGCCTCTTTTTAGTGTTAACTTTCGCGCTGTATATTTCCTTCACCATTCGGTTTTTGCTCATTCGCTCAACATGCTTTAACTATCGAAGCACTATTTTCATATTCACTTAGGTATGTAGAAAGTAAATAGATAAGGTAATATTTTTATATTGAAGTAGGGCTGCAAGAAATCTCCTTCCATTTAAGCATTCGCTTGCTATTAGCGAAGAGCGGCCATGAAGCTCTTCGTAGCTGATACCCGTTTAGAAGGAAGCAGAGCGTGAACATAGCTCCATTATGTGCAGGCGAGGGTTAATGGTGCGACATTTGTCCGCTACGGAAGTGTTTTAAGTGGCAGGAAAAATAACTGTTGCCTGAGAAATGTGGATTTGTAAATTTTGCTTAAATTTAACTACATTTAACTTCTCTACTATTAATTGTATATTTAACGACCCCTGTGGACGATTAGCGTACACGCTGTTTTCGTGTCTGGTCAGCTCTGAGGTGCCGTTTGTCTATTGTAACTTCTTTGTTTTGGCTCCCATAACATAAGAGTGATTTACTTTGGGATCAGAGCAATGTATGCTATGTTGACTCATGTTTGTATTTATTTATGGAAAATGTAAATATTAAGATGGATTAAACCTATCTGGATGATATTTAGCACAGAGGTAGAGTAAGTACACATAATAATAGAACATAGGCGGGAAAGTGTAATCTAACCGTTTCTATGGGAATGATCTGGGACCGGCTTCCTTTATCAATTCATTTTTATCTCTATTCAATTTACCTTACTGGTGTAGGCAAAGCCTAGACAATGAACATTTGCTTATGATTTGTTGTTCCTAAAGTCTGAATGATGGGAAATGGCTTATTTTACTCTAATAAATTAAGGTTTCTCACTAAAATTTCGGGAAACTACAGAGGAAAAGCAGTCAACTATTATTTAAATTTAATACCCTAGACTTTGTCCATAGATAGTATGTAACCTTATAGGAAATTTTATGTAATTCTTTATGCTTCATACCTAACGGAGTGTTAGTAACCTTCTTCCGTTCTCGTTAGAATCATCATGTTCTTTATTCACATATACGTAATACAATAGAATACTGTAGACAATTGTTTATATTTTAGGGTCATCAGGTCATCGTAGTTAAGTGTATATTTATTGTTTTTATCTAATCTTGTACTTTTATATATTTGTTGTGTATTTCATTATTTAATTTTATAATATATCATCATTTATTTTTTATTAAATAAAAATTCCCGCGGCATCTCATTTTTAAAATTACGTCTCCGTTACTATACACGTTCTAATAAAATGAAAAATTAACTTCAAGCGCTTCTGTGCCGAAAATGTATTATTTATATGATTTTTTTCGCATCCTTATGCAGGGTGCCGATAAAAAAACACTTCGAATGGAAATATTTTTATCAAGTCCACGATAATTTAGCAAGGCGTATAAAATAGCGAGATATAAACAAGAATTGCTCGATGAAGCCTATGGAACCCGAACCGAGAAGCCACCCGCGTGGAATCGCGATAGACTCATGGCGGCCTGGGGATTAATAGTGTAATAATTTCTGAAAGGAAACCGAGTGTGAAAGATAACTCACGCATCTCTAATAGTCCTGTTGATAATCATCTTGATATATTACCTGCAACAGAAAAGACAATGTTTCATTTTAATAAGCAAGGCAAAAAGTTATAACATAAGTTAATTACATTATTTACTGTCACGATAGTCGAGTGGTTAGCTGATCGGAATACGAGTCAAGAACTCCAGTTCGATCCTCAGAGGGTAGGCTCGTACCAATAAATGTTTTCATAACTTACGTCCAATTTACATCGTTGGATTGTACAAAAAGATAAAGGCTCACACCCTGTCACGTTATCTTAAAAACAAGCTCCAAACAAACTATTTTCTTAACTGATTACTAGACTTCCATGAAATCATAATTAAAATTACCTTTACATATGTATATGAGTACATTTTGTTACACACTGTACCCTCTGTAGAACAGCCAGGATATCAGCCAGCAAAAAAATAGCTGTCTTGTATACATACAATAACAAACTTTTCCGCCTACAGGAATCTCAGACTTTTACAATACGCCAATTATGTGACATGTACTATGTACCCTTATTTCTTTAAGATATTTATAAAAAAGTTTATCCAACTTTTATACACAATACAACCTTAACGAGTAAACACCGGCGGCGATTCCTGTTTTTTCGCCGGAACAAGCATTAAAAAAGCATGAGAGTAAAGAAAATTGGGGAGAAAATTCTCGAATGTTCGAAACTCTTGGCACTGAAGTCGAACTATACGGATGTCTAATTCCCATAACATTCCCAACATGTCAAACTTCTCAGATAGGACGCTTTATGAGTTCTTTTGTTCCCATGGTGTCGTTTTTTGCGACCGTTACGTCAGTTCCCTCCGTAGCGTTTTATCGCGTAGCCCGCGGCATAGGCGGAGCTTCTACGATATCCTCGCGGAATGCGACTGTTGTTATTAAATTTATGCTTACCACGGATATAACAATAAGTGCCTTTGTACAATTTGTACAAAATAGCCGTATTTGGTGATAGATTTATTTAGTAATAGGTGTCTATTTGTAACAATTGAAAAGGAAAATTTAATACCGATGGATACTCCTCTAAGCTACAGAAGCTAGGACTTACAAAAATTATACAATGAAATTATTTTAAATCACAATGAACGACCCGATAGCCAGGTTGGTGATCCTATCTCTTAAGCTAACGGTTGCGGGTTTGAATTTCAAAAGAGGAAAATATTTGACGGAGTCACGATAGCCGAGTTGTTGGGTGGTTCGAATTTCGAATCGAGAGACCCGAGTTCGATCCCCAAGTGGCAGAGCCAATGAGTTTTTCAAAAACTTATGTACGAATTTCATCGTTGGCTTGGACATAAAGACAGTCACGTTGTCCCGAAAATATCTTCGGTGGAAGGAAGGACAAAGGGACTTAATTGTCTAGACTAGACCTCTGTCTACCCCTGTATTGGGAATTGCGTGAACAAATAATCTGTTAGTACACTATATAAACGTTGTTGGTGTTTTGTTAATTTTGATTATTAATTGGCACCCAGTTCGTTTCCCCAAATACAGTGAAAGAAAGATCTTATCTCGAATACTGACGATGTTGTTAACATAACTGATAGTACCGTTAATCACTTAGACTAATGGCAAGACGTTTAAATATACCGTTGGATCATTTTTAACTGACTTCAAAAAAAGAAAGAGGTTCTCAGTTTTATTGCCTCATAACTTTCTTTTTTGTTTGAAACCTTGTATTTCTAATTAGGTACCATTGTACTACGTCAGGATCTGAAGATGGACCCAAGTAAATCAAGAAAGTCTTCAAATCTTATAAGCATTTTACGTATTTCTTCTCTTTTGCGATGAAATGAAGTAGTCGTAGAATTCATTGTGTGCGCGTATCGTTAAATAAAAAACAAAAAAAAAATTACTTTCCACAAAAAGAATAAAATATTTTTCTTAGTTAAAAAGTTACTTAATAATTTAAATGGTCTTTTCTACTAAGCACTACTTACTGATGTGGCAGTAAGCGGTGCCGACATAACAGCGATATAGAATATTTTAACTGAATGTAATTAAAATGTGAAATAAAACAAAGTCATCAACACTTTCACATTGTCCACTATATAATTGTAATATATAGTAGATGCTAAATTATCTACTACTTACTATTCTTTTCGACTTCACTCGTTTGTTTTTAAATGCCACCTTTAAAAGTTCACCTGGAAAGTTTCTATGTCCTTTTCTTTCTATGGGTATCCTGAGATGCGTCATAGAAAAAAAATCCTAGTAAATGGCAAAGGTTTAACGGAACCGAAAGGAATGGTGATAGCTTATATTTGAAACCAATAAATATATTCTAAGATTGAAAAAAAGCGATGCCCGTTAACTTTTAAGTTGTAGCTAGGATTCGTAAAGTAGCAGTAAATGCCCGCCAAAAGTTAACACTGGGCAACGGTCTTATGTCTACTATTGTTTAAGACACCTTTAAATTTCTATTACCTACATAAGTGGTACCAGTTCGAGGTCCTACTGGTCACTAGCATGCAATCCTCCGTCCTGATCCGACATTAACAGAAAAGGAAATATTTTAAACATGAAAAGTAGTAAAGTAGGCTGTTTCAATATTTCCACTGTATAGAAAATAACGTTCAAAGTAGAGGTAACTAATTGATTTCAATTTGAAACCGTGTCGCTTTATTCCAATCCCGTGGAACACGTAAAAGGGAACATATCGTCAACAAATTGTATGGAGTATTGAGATGCGTCGCTGAAGGATTTTCGAGTACACCCACTCTTATTTTCAATTGAATATGCGCGGATGTTCACGTAAGCTGATGTAATTGGGTACCTCGGATGCTTAATCCTACTTTGACATCACAATAAAGTAATATATTACAGTATCAAGGTACGTATTTTATTGTAATTACATACAATTAAAGTATATATATGTATTACAACGCAAGGTCACTCATTCATACAGTGTAAAACAAAGACTAAAACTTCTCCAGGGATAAAAATGACATTTTTCACGGAAATGGAATATAAAGAGGAAACGTCAGTTAAGAGATTACTTTAGGTAACTACCCATAAACGGGTAGAATGGTCAGAGTTTGTGAAGAACTATTTTATTTCTGGGTCTAGAAGTATGGAATTGGTATATGGGCAATAGATTACAATTATAAATTATATATTCGAGAACGTTTTTGGATTGTTTTGGATACGAAAACGTTTTCGGGTTTCGTTACATCCGTGTGTTAAAATTGGGATGAAAATATCTGAAAGAATATCGTCACTTCTGAAGTTGTAGTACCACTTTATAGGCGTTGGGAAGAAATTTTCGGATTACCGACAAAAGAAACATTATTTCAGAGAGCACAATTTCACAACGATATGCCTGTTGTGCTAATTTAAGAGATGTCTAAAAGAAAACGTTGAGAAAAAATATTGATAACGTTAAATATCTTTTTATTTTTATCACATCACAGTTCTGTTTTTGTTAAATTCTTTATTTATTCTTAGTGACAAGTGAACAGTTACAGTTCTTTTTTCAGAAACAAATATAAAGACACCGAATTATCTATGTATATATGTATTTATTTATATTTATACCTTCTAACCTCTGACTTGTCAATACCCGTATTGGAAAATGTGCGAAGATAAAAAAGGTCCATAAAATAATATTACAAATACACACAACGAACAGTTAACAGCTTTAATTTTTCCAACTAGATTAGAGTATTATTTCCAAGCGACACATGTATTCGACGTGCTGAGGGTAAAAAAGTTAATTTGATTTGTTCCAATCCACATACATGAGGAAACATAGCTAATTATAGAAATTATCCCTGCGTTTAACATTGGACTTTATCACAATAAAATAAGGGTGGGAGTTCAGGAATAGACATTAAATGGATTTCAAAGCTTCCGAGTTACCGATGGTACGTATATTTTAATTCTGCTACCAACTGAATAGGGTTAATTCTATGACTACAGTAGAAATGTGTGACCAATTGAAACTTAGAGCAGAATTAACTCGAAACACTTGCTTTTTTATTATGCAGATATTATTTCGAGTTCTTTTTGTCTTCTGTTACGGATCCGAAAGAGCGTTTATAAAAAAAAAGAGCACTAACTCTCCATACGTTCGTATAATTTATGCTATCTTGTTGAAGCTGTGTATATTGCTTATGATATAATACATATATAAATAAATAATACTTTCATACATAGGTAACACCCCATACTCTGATCTCAAAGTAAGCAGCTAAAGGACTTGTGATTTTAATTGAAAACAAAGTAGGTACCACAAACGCCAAGATTCGACCTACATTGACCCGAACCGAAAACGAATCGAACCCTGGATCGGGACCTCAGAGATCATGGTGAAAACCGGCGTGTACATCACTCGTCCACAGAGACGACCTCCGAATGCTAGTAAGTAATAATATGATTACTTATTTGCTTAAACGGCAGACTAAACCGTCAGGCATAGCCAGTTATTTAAATGCAATACCACCGAGATAAAAGCATCACCACATTAACAGTTACGGAATGTGCATACCACATATATGTTGGTATCTTAAAACTACATACGGCTAAGGAATCGTTTGGGCATTTTATGATTTCCCTAATCCTGCCTGAGATAAGTGACGGGGTCTTAAAAGGCGGCTTTTAAGGCTCTTCAACCTATCTAATACTACTGCGGGGTTTATCCGGGACGGCATTAAGTACATCGTGTAATTCACGGAGCATCGGACATGGAAAGGGCGTGTTGAGGTGTTTTTTTCTAAGGGAAATGGACAGAGTGCATTCAACATAATCTATAATACGGCGTCATTACTCCGACAATCTTAACATGCTGTTTTTATCTATAGGCTAGGGTCGTGAAGGTCATATTCCCTTGAAATTATTTGGACGTTAAATACAGACACGGACTGTGAAGAAAAACGAAAACAGTGACGTTTCAATTAGCTAAGGTATCAAACGTCGAACCTAATATAGAGAAATATATTTAAAAAAGAAAAGAATCTTGAAATAATTCTTAATTTGTGTTTGATATATACTTTTCCATACGATATCCACGATTTTTCATCAAAAATAATTTTAGAAAATAACCAAAGTGAAGTTATAGTTATTAAGTATCCGGCTAATTTATAACTAATATCTGTACATTACACTGGTAGATTAAAAAAAAAAGAAATAAAAGAGTCAATTAAAAATGTACTGGTAGGTGTAATTTAATCAAGTAATAATTAAATGAATTAACTTGTAAGTGATTTTAGAAGAAGATGTCTGGTTTACCAAAATCAGACCAAAATAAATCAGACCGCCAATCCACTATCCAAGCATGGCGAATACACCGAATCTTTCTTACAAGAAAGGCCTATGTCTTGCAGAGGACTTTTACAGGCTGTTGTTCGTTAAAGTTCCAGTTAAAACCTTAGATACGCAAACATTAAGAAATTAAAGCCTATGTAAATTTATAGTTTGTAGAGAAATAATGTGATTTTCAAACACAGATACTTAACATAAATTATCATGTACATGAGTTCACACGTTAAGCGATTTTGCCAAGGAAATATACACCAATATGTAGTGGAGGCTTTAAGATTCTGAGAGAGGCTGCGGTTAGGACGCGCCCTTTCTTGAAAGCCCTACGAAGCAACCAATTAATCAAGATACCCTCCACTTCACTAACCCTTTTAAGCAGTATCAAGAACAACGCATCAAAAGCGAAAGATGGGGTCTACGCGAACTGGTTAGTTTGCTAGACATGACCACTTGAGTCGGCCTTATTTGATACTCAAGTACGTCCACTTAAAGGAGAACCCCAAGTCAGCTTGAACCATATGCAGCTAGGTATCTTGGTGTCATGGTACTGTAAGTCTAACTTGCCAATTATAAGTGATCTATTTGTTAATTCAGCGCTGTGAAAATTAGAGTTCCGCTATTTTGGTTGGTTGTCATAGATTAATGTCAATAAATGAACAGTATTTCTTATTACGTTTGCAATGTGTATGGCATTTAAGCCGATTTTGGTTGAATTTTGTTAGAGCATAATGGACCCTGAATAAAGGAGTGATTAATTAATTTTGGTTTTGGAAATGCTTCTTGAATTAATTTTACTTTGCTTCTAAATAATTATGGTGCCAAAGGGAAGCAGAGGCGAGGATAGAATTTAAGAAGAGCTTAGGCAGAAGATGTTCCATTTTTTGGTTTCAGATCTATTTTTTAAGTAATTTATTTAGTTTTAATTAGGAATAATCGAAGGCTTGTACCCGAATCACCCTCCTTTCTCTTTTGCTGACCCCCTTTTCTAATTCATTTCTAAAAAACTTCACGCCATTTCTCATACTGGGGTAGACATTGGTTTAGAGAATGAAGAAGTTTGTACCCACTTTTTACCGAAGCTTATTTGACCACGACCTTTTCTTACACGTTGGCTGTGTTTGGTGATGAGACTATTTCCGTCATATATACATATAAATATACATTACTCGAGTACAGGCATTCATATTCATTACAAAAATGTTTGCAACTAGCAAGATTCGAACCCGCAACCCATAGCTTCAAAGGTTACTACTCTCACTACAGACTCGGCAATCGGATCGTCGTATCTATGTAAATAATAAATAAATAAATACACATATAGATAGGGACAACATTACATACATTGCTTCGATCCAAATGTAAGATGCTAAAGCACTTGTGGTATGGAAATCGGAAACAACGATGGCACCAAAAACACCCAGATCCGAGAAAATGTAGAAAAAGTGGTTTTACTAATCGAACCCAACCTCAAGATGGCGACACCTTGAAAATCGGTGTTTACGACACTCGTCCATGGAGGTCATCAGATATTTATTAATCTATTATATATCTATCTATACCGTCGTACCAATTTGCTGTTTCTTCCCCTGGGTAATGTAAGAAACGACTAAGTGAATTCTCACTTTCGACCGAAAACATAAAAAAATACACCCATCGGTACGAGCCTAACACCTGGGGATCGCACTCGGGTCTCTAGACTCGAATTTCGATCAGCCAACCACTCGGCTATCGTGAATTTTTCGTAGTAGAAAGCTCGCAAGTGGAATTAAGCAATTATAACTGAGTACATCAACTGTCTGCAAATTTAATTGCTATTGCAGTAGATTCAATTACCATGGACCACGTTACAACTCACAAACCCACGGCGTTAACTGCACTTCAACAATCAGTGTAGTTAAAATGGAGCCGATTTAAAGCGTCTTTAACTTTTAAACCAATTACATCAGCTACATTTAAAATGGTGCGTTATACTTTTTTATTTTATTTTATGTCTGTTTTAATTATTTATGCCTGTTTATGTCCATTTGAATTAAATATTTCCTACCATCTTTACAGAAATAATCGTGAACGTGGGATCCTCTCGAATTGTTTCGTAACTTATTTTAATAAATACCATAGATGGAGATTATCTTATTTATTTATATGTTCATGCATTTTCCCAATATTTCGGTAGGTAAAGGTTTAGACAGTTACGTCCTTTCGACCCACCTATTTGGGAATAATTCTTAGAAGTATATCAGGCTAAAGCCTTGCAACACTTAGTATAATAAATCAGTATTATATGGTATATATAATTCATATCTCTATTAATAAATACTCAATTGTATTTTCTTTTAAAATAATGTTAACACATATTAAAATACCCAGTACACTAAAGACTGGTGTAAAGTTTAAAACACATTAAAACGACACCCGACCAACGTAGCAATTAGTAAGGCATCCCGCGTTAATAGTTAATTAGTACTTAGTTCTGTCTGTTCATGCTAACACCGAAGTTTGAATTTGTCAAAACATTTGCATATCTACATACATACATGTTTCCTTAATAAGTAACCGGAGATTCGTTGGCGTACCATTCGTAATTTAAAGCTGAAACGTGTGATCTGTGAGACACAGAGTAAATTTCATATGAAACTAGAATTAGTTTTAGTTGAGTTTCAGGTTACTTTTGTGTATAATTTATTTCGTTGTTCAAGTCACGATTGTGTCTACGTTTTATTTATATTTTCTACACGATTCTATTCTTTTCCGGTTTCGCCTTTAAGACATTTTCACATAACAAATGTATATTTCTTTATGTATATATAATCCACGCATCAGCTTTTGTTGTTGTATGAATGGGCCGGCTCAACCGGGGAAGTACCACGACTTCACAGAAGACTGGTGTGAAGTAGAAGTCTAACAAACTTCTGCGTTTCGTCTGGTGAGTGCAGGTAACCGTACCCCCCCCCCCCCTCCAGAATGGGGGGGAGGGCACTCTGAGGGAGGCAACGCATCTCCTACGCCTCTGGTATTGCGGGTGTTCATGGGCGGCGGTAATTACTTACCATCACGTGAGCCACCTGGTCATTTGCCTTCCTATTCTATAAATATATATATATATATATATATATATATATATATATATATATATATATATATATATATATATATATATATATATATATATATATATATATATATATATATATATATATATATATATATATATATATATATATATATATATATATATATATATATATATATATATATATATATATATATATATATATATATATATATATATATATATATATATATATACTTATATTAACGCAGAGCCATACCAATGGGGTTTCAAACATGAAGTTTAAGTAATCGAAGCTCTTTATGTTGTGGGCATCAACTATGGGAAGATTTTCAGAATTTTCACACCTAAGTTGGTAAAATAAATAATGAAACTGTGTATAGTAAAAACGACGATAGCCGAGTGGTTGGGTGGTCGGAATTTCGAGTCAAGAGACCCGAGTTCGATTCCCTGGTGGCAGGCACGTACCAATAAGTTTTTAAAAAACTTATGTACGAATTATATCGTTGGCTTGGACATAAACGGCGACGGGCTCACCACCTGTCACGTTGTCCCGAAAATATCTTCGGTGGAAGGTGGATCAAAGGGACTTAATTGTCTAGACTAGACCTCTGTCTACTCCTTTATTAGGAATTGCATGAAGATATTTATTTATTTATTTAAACTGCGTATAGTCTCCATTACTACGTTTTATATCACTCCATCATAAAGTAAGAATTACAAAATTTGTAGTATCATGTAATTTCCGAGATCATCACTATCGCCATCGTAACAGCATATCTAAAGTCCACAGCTGAAGACTTCCTTCAAAGATTGCCACAAAGAACGAACCAGTGCCATCTGCATCCATAGATCTTGAATGTACAAGGCCAAATTTAAACAAACAACAACGTTCTAACAATTTGTTGCAAAAATGTTTGCCGCCATTAGATTTAATATTTATATCTTCATTGCATTCTCAATACTGGGATAGAAACTGATATCGTCAATTAAGTCCTTTCGACTCACCTTTCACGGAAGACATTTTTGGGACAACGTTACAGGTGGTCATACGTTGTATTCTTTATGTCCAAGCCAAGGTTATAAATCGATAATTCATAAGCTTTTGAAAACCCATTGGTTATTATAGTACGTTGGTACAAGACTACAACCGGAGTCTCGAACTCTGCTCTCTTGACTCCAATTCCGATCTACAATCACGCGGCTATCGAGGCTATAAGCCATTAGACTAAAAAAAGAAACAACGTACTCGTATGTATCACACTCGTGTTATAAATCAGGGCCGGGCCGGCGTGAATTAATTCATTTCCTCGGTGGATGGGGCCCTTGCCGGCCGTACGTGACCGCCCCGACCGCCCGACGCTGACTCGTCTGCACCATGAATATATAGGCTGGTGCGTCCAAAACAGAGAGAGCTAAAAAACCTACCCAGTTTGGTATATAAAAGACTACGAAGGCTATAACACGAATATAATTTCCAAGTTAATTGAAAAACTTTTTTTTTCTAATTCATTTTGTTTAGGGTGAAAATTGTATATTTTTAGTACACCTGAACTTATTTAGTCAGTTCGTTCGATTTTTATCGCCAAACAGATATATACTATGTTAGATTATGCAGATTTGACGACCTCCTTGGACTAGTGGCTTACACACCGGTGACAATATGGTTAACAGTTTAAATATTTTCACGCCGTTTCCCCCCTGTATTGGAAATGGCGTGAAAATATTAGGCAGAGGTCTAGTCTTGACAATTAAGTCCCTTCGACCCACCTTCTACCGAAGATATTGTGGGACAACGTAGTGGTGCGTACGTAACTTTTAAAAACCCATTGGTACGAGCCTGTCACCAGGGGATCGAACTCGGGTCTGGCGACTCGAAATACCGACCACCCAACCACACAGCTATCATGACTTTATCGACTCACATTCATGATACGTAAATAATATGACTCATGATGTAGTAAATAATAAAATGTTCTGGAATTAAAATTCAAATATAAATATATATATATATATATATATATATATATATATATATATATATATATATATATATATATATATATATATATATATATATATATATATATATATATATATATATATATATATATATATATATATATATATATATATATATATATATATATATATATATATATATATATATATATATATATATAGATATATATATATATATATATATATATATATATATATATATATATATATATATATATATATATATATATACATATATATATATATATATATACATATATATATATATACATATATATATATACATATATATATATATATATATATATATATATATAAATATATATATATATATATATATATATATATATATATATATATATATATATATATATATATATATATATATATATATATATATATATATATATATATATATAATAAATAAAATATATATATAATAAATTCTTGTTGAGGCGATGTATAATAGAGCCAATACTTGCGTCCGGTCTGAGGCTGGAATCACAGACAAGTTCAATGTGTCGGTAGGTTTACACCAGGGTTCGGCTTTGAGTCCTTATTTGTTCCTTCTGATTATGGATGCTCTGTCATCGAACATACAGGAGGAAGCACCCTGGTGTATGCTATTTGCTGATGACATTGTGCTTGTCGGAGAAAATGCACTTGAGGTACAGAGCAAGCTGGGAAAATGGCAAGAAAACCGGGAAAGTGTCGGATTAAAAATAAGCAGAACCAAAACTAAACACATGTTCTGTGACTTCAGTAGTCCATCTAGTTTTTCTCATATTGCCTTGGATGGTGTTCTCCTACCAGTCTGCTCCGAATTCCGTTACCTTGGGTCAGTGATCCAAAATGACGGCAATGTCGACCGGGACGTAAAGAATAGAATGAATGCGGGATGGATGAAATGGCGACAGGACATGGGATGGATCGCAAGTTATTCCCGAGAATAACTTGCGATCCACGCATGCCTCTTAAACTTAAGGGCAAAGTTTACAAAACGATCGTGAGACCTGTCGTATTATACGGATCAGAGTGCTGGGCAACGAAAGTGACGGATGAAAGAAGAGTGCATGCTGCCGAGATGAGAATGTTGAGATGGATGTGTGTAGTGACTAGGAAAGATCGCATAAAGAATGAGTATATAAGGGGAAGCTTGAAAGTAGCACCAGTGACAGAGAAAATGAAGAGTGGTAGGTTAGCATGGTTCGGGCATGTAATGAGGAGGGAAGAATGTAATATAGGCAAAAGAATGTTAGAGATGAATGTGGATGGACGAAGAGCTATGGGGAGACCAAAAAAACGATGGATGGATTGTGTGAAAGAAGACATGAGAAAGAAAGGAGTGAGTATTGACATGACGGGAAATAGAGGAGAGTGGAAGAAGAAGACATTTTGTGCCGACCCCATATAGCATGGGATAAGGGCAGGAAGAAGAAGAAGAAGAATTAAAATTCAAAAATGGAACATAATTTTTTTATCATTTACGCTATCTACACATCGAATAAAGCCAAAGACAAATAAATTTAAATTCATTACAACCATCTCAAACCAAACAAAAAACCAACTCGAATTCCGATCACCCAATTACTCGGCTATCGTGACTATTCAATGTGGAAATGCAGGCCACGCTAAATATTATCACTAACATTCAGGTTGTCTCTTTTAGACATTACTGTGAATGTAAAATGCCTCAATATGGATTCGTGAATTTTCTTTTGGCGATTATTTACTTATAAATTTCATTCTTAATATATTTTAAAGGTGATAAGATCAATGTTTTAATATTACTTTAATTTTGGAGGATAGTTATTTATCACATCATCGACGATTAATGATGAAATTGTATGGAGAAAATGTTAATAGCCTAATGGTTTAGGGTATGGACTGCGGAACATGACATGCTGGTTCGAGCCCGCCATCCGACTTTTGTCGTAAACCACCTCCAGACATAAGATTTGCAGCTTAGCTGGAGGAGTAATAAGAAAGACTAGTAATACAATGAATGTATATTTTTTGGATTACTAGAGATTTTTTTAAAAATGCCAGAAAAACTACAAGGAGTTTCAATCTAATAAGACAAAAAGCATGACTGTTACAAATCGATTGATACTCCGCGGTAATGTCTAGGAAAATTGGGTCAATAACTTTTTTTTCAGAGTCACTTTCGTTTATCCGTCTCCGTGGAAAGCCAGATTTATGACGACACCATCTTTATGGTCTCTCTTAAACGAGAACAATAAAAAGTTGCGCCATAAACGAACGAGGGATACCCCAGTTCCTTGGGTATACCTTTTATTGTCGCGCTTATGTACATGTTATAGCGTTATGGAAGCAAATTTAACCGGGTCGCTTGGAAGCTAGAAAAACAACGAGGTGAAGGCATTTGACGGTACGAAGCTAAAACCGAGGTCGTTCCCTTGAACTAAATTCATCATAGGTTTTATAAATCGTTTTAAATGATCGCTAAAATTTTTCTGCATAGTTAGTTGTACTATATAATTTACTGTTTTTTTTTTCAGTAATATAAAAGAAAGTTATTTTTTTTATTATTTATCTTCACGCACAATCCCTGACGGAGTAGCCAGAGAGAACAGATCGCCAAGTGTCACGATCCCTACATACTTCTTTCGCTTCTTTCAGATTCATCATCTTCTTCATACATGCACGTCTAGGTATCCGAGTACTCTTGACCCTCCTCTCTTCGAGCAATTTGCACACATGGTCTTCGAAAGTTAGTCTCGGTCTACCTCGACACCTTTTAATATTAACTTTCGCGCTATATATTTTCTTCACCATTCGGTCTTCACTCATTCGCTCAACGTGCCCAAACCATCGAAGCACGCCCTTATCCATTTTTGAGACAAGGTCATCTTTTAAACCTGCCATATTGCGAATCTCTTCGTTTCGCTTTCGGTCGGCCATGGTAAGGCCGCACATTTTACGAAGAGATCGCATCTCCACTGCATTCAACCTGCTTTTATGCTTCTTCTGGCATACCCAGGTTCCGCTGCCATATAACAAAGTCGGTACCAACACTGCGTTATGTATTGCAAGGCGTGCACTTTTCACAACGCCATGCCTTTTGATTAACGCAGTCTGGGCACCATTGACTTTGTTCCCGGCAGCGACACGCCTGTCCACATCTAAATCACATCTTCCATCCCGGCTAAACGCACTCCCCAAGTATACAATAGAAATAAAAGAAAGTAAAAGTAATAAAGATTCAGTTATATACATACATGTAAACCAAGACATTAAAACGTGTTAAAAAAAGTTTATTAGCATTGAAGAAAAAAACCTTAAATTTCTTTTCAATGTACTTATAATTTTGCAATGAGCCGTGATTTAACTTTTGCTGATACAGGATGACTATACCATGCGTCGCTGTTTTTTAAGGTACTCCCTATTTCTGATACATTATGCGAGAGTGGTGAGAGTTGAGTGTCCCCCGGTCACCATGTGATATTTATATGGTATCGTTAAGATCTGTATCAGGAGAATTATCATGACTGATTGAAGTATCAGTATAACTACTACAAATATTCAAACAAATGTCAAAACAAAATATAGATCGTTTACTTTGGTTAACAATCTGTAGTTGACACGACCGTAAAAATTAACCTTCAGAAATCGTTGGTTGAGGTTCAGTATCTAAGAAAAAATAAAATTTCTTGAACTCGTTATGTGTCTCTCTTGAAAAATTTCGAAAGTTTTTTCCTTCGTAGCTTACGAAATTACTCTTTTGTAGTCTCTTTAGTGTTACATTGTTGCTACATCGAGATTAAAATCAGAACGTTGTACCATTCACTACAAAACCATTATTCACTTTAAATAAATATAATACTAAATATAATATAAAACTTTAAATAATATTATCGCTTTAAATATTAACAGAGAAGTCTAAAAATAAGTTTACATATTCAAAAATAACTAAAGATTTTCATAAAATTCGTTTATGATATTACAGAGAACGATTTGGGATTGAGAAGCAATCTCACCAGGATTCGTATTGAATACCCCGATGCAGGAAATGACGATGTCTGCGAGAAGAGACATGTACAGTTAGGTAAACAACAAAAACCTGGAACACATCTTTAATAGTAATTTGACGCACTAAAACAGAAATAATATATATTAACAAGGAATGATTACAAAAAACACGTAACAAAAATGAGATTAAGGATGTCATGTAAACGAAAGTGACATCAGCAAATAGGAAGAATTGCTGTGTCGGAAAGGGGATGACTGGGTCCTATGTCAAATATATCACTTACTAATATAGAAATAAAAATATCTTCACGCCATTCCCAATACAGGAGTAAACAGAGACAATTAGTTCGTTTCGACCCACCTTCCACCGAACGTTCACCACCTGTTTCGTTTTCGGACAACGTAACAGGTGGTGAGCCCGTTGCCGTCTTAATGTCCAAGCCAACGATATAATACGTGCATAAGTTTTTTAAAATAATTCGGGCTGAGCAGAGCGCTGATAGGCTGTAGTGTCCATGATACGTGTCCGGTACCGCGATTGCCAAGAAGCTTTCAAATTGTAGCGATAATTGTAAAACCTCCTTTACAGAGAAACCTAATTCCTGCAGTCGGCTTATAAGCCTTTAAGTAATTAAGTTATCAGTAACTAATTGGGATTATTTGATACGTCTTAGTCGTTGCCTTATTTTTCAGGCCATGAGGACAATGACACTTAAGTCTACCGATTAGTTATTTTATTAGGCCATATAAATACTAGCATTTATAAATATAGTAATATCGAAGAAAAGGATTTCGATTTCAAATCCTGCTAGAGACAACGTGTGACGAATATGAGTGTTTTAATTTGTGTTATGAATGTTTGTATATATTTAAGTATGTATATACATATATAGGAAGGCATATTGCACCGTCGGCTTGGGCACTACTACATCGATAGACTATCAGTTTATCCCAAAAATGCTTTGGTGTAAAGTAGAACGAAAAGACTTAATTATCTGTATTTCCGAAAGAATACAAACTTAAATGAGTGCAATGAGTGCATGAGTAAATTGGCTCCATCATAGACATCATCTATGCCGTCGAACTCGATGGAGGTCAAGAGTTTATTAATTTTTCAAATTAAAAAAAAATCTAATTCGAAATTATCACATAATAAATGCAAGTGACTGTTTTGCCGACGGCACTGAATGCAACACGTTATCGAACGCGCGACTCGTCTGGTTGCCATAACTCCGCCATGCGGTGAGGTGTGATCCTTCCATTATTCACCCTTTCAGACTGCGCCTTGATTTCACTGCGTGTTCAAAATTCACTCAATATACAAAGAATTCACTGAACCGAGATTATATCCAAATCTAGGCAGATTTGAAAAATTAAAGATTATATCTTTTGTTTACAGTACAATTTACTTAAAAATAATATTTTCACGCCATTATATCAATACAGGATTAGACAGAGGTCTCGACACATAATTTTTTGCGACTAGGTGGGTCGCAACAAATTATCACCGAAATTATCCACTATTAAATAATTATCTGTAAGAAGATAAAAAATTATCCACTACAGATATTTTTGGGATAATGTGACAGGTGAGTGCCCGTCGCTGTCTTTATCTCTAAGCCAACGATATAATTCGTACCTACATAAAGTTTTTGAAAAAAAAAAAAAACCATTGGTACGAGCCTGCTACCGGGAATCGAACTCGGGTCTGTTGACTAGAATTCTGACCACCCAACCACTCGGCTATCGTGACTTATTTACAATATCCTATACAATATTCTTAGATACGTATATATTTTCGCAGATGAATATTCATATATACATATAAACATCCATTGTAATTAATTGTGAAGTCCAAGACAAGAAGCTATAACTAAACAATAAAATAAAAAACGAAACAATTGTTGAATTATTTTAAATAACAAGTGATCAAGGTTGACTAACTTATCATCCTGTAAAAGTTCTATGCAGAATGTAAGCCTCTCCAGTAAGGCTCACATTCTGCATAGAACTTTGCCAGCTGTAGGATTCTTCGTTCTTCATCATTGTGCTGCCTGTCAGTAGCCATAGACATTTCCAACGCTTCTAAGCTATTCTTCTTCATTTCTTCATTTCCAAGGCGACTTTGGGGTTGCTCATGATACCCACTGGGCGAAAGTAGGTGATATATTCTTACGCGTATACTATATGACAAAATATTACACCATCGTAAAATATTTCATTAATTGAATATTATTAAATATAATAAAATGCTGTGTGCAGCATTCACTGACATTTATTACACGGTAAATCCAATGGAGGCTGCGTGCCGACAAAATAGCCTCCGTCGTAAAGTATCTGAAAACGATTCGAAGGTCCTGTTGGGCGGACAAATGGGCGCGTATGATGCACATGCAAGCACCCGTTATTGCGAGAGCACGGCCGATGTTCCATAAAACACAGGCAGACACTCGTTACGTTCATTGATATACTAAAAGTTGTAAAAATCTGAAGAAGAATATTTTTGTCAGTATTTTAAAAAAAGAAATACTTTGTCAATGTGATATTTTTTTTGAAGTGCGATATAGTTTCACAATGTTAGAGTACCCATGATAAGTGTACCTATTAAAGCTATAAACATTACATTGTCATCTCATTTGGTTACATGCATATACGTGGCAACGGGTAAACATTTTCCACAATGTACTGCTTGCTAATGTGACACAAATAATCCAACATTTTTAATCGACACGCACTGGGATAGATATTAAGGTAGAGAAAATTTGAAATTCGACCAGCATTCCACCGGAACTTACATTTGGGACGACGTTACAGGTGAAGAGCACATCGCCGTCTAGTGGCTAAGCCAGATGTAGCCAGAGAAATCCAGCATTAGTTTAAAAAAAAAAGTCATTCTTACGAGCCTTTCTCAACACTCAACACTCGACTGTTGTGGCTAAAAATAATCTGAATACGAGTATAAAAATTAAAAAAAAAAAGGCATTCCGTTACATTTGTAATTACAGGTGTGGCTTAAGGAAGGTTGACATAATATTTCTACATTAACGCGATGTACCAACACATTTCGACGGTTCTTCATGAGTAATTCGCGTGACGCAGAGTCATACTATATTTATCGAACCCAACATTAACACGTGAGGCTAACCCGCTGACCAGTTGATAGGGCTTGCGACCTATTTCACGGAATTGAATGGGCAACCAGCTGACTGTGCTAGGGTTTAATAACATAAATAGTGCGTGTCAGCTGATATTACAGTTGTTATACTGTGACTGCAGTGACACAATTTTGTTATTGTTAATCCTTTGTGAATATATACAAAATTCCCATGAGTATAATACAAAAATTCCCATGAGTTGCTTATTATGAGTAGACAGAATATTCATCACTGAGTAACAGGTAATATTTTTCAGAAGTACTCGGATGCCTAGACGAGAATGTATCAAGAAAATGATGAATCTAAAAGAAGCGAAAGAGTATGTAAGAATCGTAACACTAAGCAATTTGTTCTCTCAAGCTATCCCGCCAGTGATTGTGCTTGAAGATAAGTCAAACTAAAATCATATATTTTTTTTAACATGGATATTAAAGTAGGCAAACACACGACAACCTCCCACGAGATGGAGCGACGACTAACAAAATGTTGCGGGAAATCGATGGATACTGGTGGCTGATGACCGTTTTTTGTGGAACACTTTGGAGGAGGCCTATGTGCAGCAATGGACTCTTGGCAAGCCCTAAAGAAGAAAAGAGAAGGAGATAGATGTGTACCATGAAAAAATTAAACAAAAACATTCTTTTGTCAACTCATTGTTAACGTAGACTCTTTTCTAGACAAATCTGGCTATATGGGGCTCGGCTGTATACGTTAGAGTTAGTGTCATAGCCATAGACAAATCGTTACAGAAAGGGGTTTTAAAAAAAGTTTATTAGCTAATTGTGATTACGGTCGATTTACTTTTGAGACTATATACAAGATGATCTTGAGATCTTATAAAAGTTTCAATTTGTTTAAAAAAATAAGAATTTCCGACATGACACATCGTCATGTATTGTCGCGGGATAGGGACCTATTTTACATAATATTCTTACCAGTGATCTTAGTTTAATTATTTGCTCACCGGTAAGTACGGACAGTTACAATTATCTTGTATTAGTTTACGCGCTAGGACTTTTCCTGGAGTGAAAACAAAAATCTGAAGAGTTACTGTAAAATTGTGAACACAAAATAATGGAAAACATTTCGAGTGATCATTATATTTATTAGCTGCAAAATGTCATAGAAATAAAGGACTTCCTTTCATTTTATTTCCGAATTTTCATAGAAACCGTGTGGATTTTTCTTTCATACAAAACTATTTCTGGCAATTACGATCACTACAAAAATCAAATGCTACGCCATACATGTGGTAATTGTTTTTTTTTGAGATTATACATAGATAATACAAGCTTGACCTGGCTACACAACGCTGAAATTCCATCTAATAATATTTATATAATTGTTTAATAAAATAATTAGTTTATGGTAGAGATGGTAATCTTTTATTGATATGATTGCCTTTAAAAAAATCGACATTTTCGTTTTAAGGCAACGCTCCTGTGCAAGGCGGTAGCCGATAAACGATTTGATCGTGCGGAAACCCCGAGGGAGTCTGCTCTAATCTGCACCGAGCTCCCCGATCTCTCGTTTCTGCACTTCCAAGAGTTTTCTGTTCAAAAAGTGTAACATGCTATATAAATTTTATTTTATAGTCCTAAATTGTGGCGAACAAGTGAAATAATTCCTCTTTATGTACATACATACATAGGGACGACATCGGTTACATTAATTAAATTAAAGTTATAATAATAAATAAATACATGTATAGATAGGAAGAACATTACATACATTGCTCCGATCCCAATGAAAGATGCTAAAGCACTTGAGTTATAGGAATCGGAAACAACGAAGGCACCACAAATACCCAGACCCGAGAAAATGTTGAAAAACTGGTTTTTCCACATTGACCTGACCGGGAATCGAACCCGAGACCCGGGGATAGCGACACCTTGAAAACCGGTGTTGACGCCACTCGTCCACGGAAGTCGTCATTGCTTTGATCCCAAAATAAGTAACATAAGCACTTGTGTTATTTAATAAGGAACACAGAAGTTACCACAAACACCGAGAACCGAGACAATGCAGAATAAGTGGTTTTCTACATTGGCCGGCGAAGGAATCGAAACTTGAACCTAAGAGTGGACGACACCATGAAAACTGGCTACTGAACACTAGGCTACGGAGATGGTAAGTTCATAATTATGTTGAGGATTTTAAGTACTTAAACATTAAGGCTTTTTGAATTGAATTTATGCCTTCATTGTATTCCTAAAATAAAATCAAATAGCATAAAAGCAAATAAAGTGAGTAGATATGTAAAAATAAAATTCTTATGACAATTACTTAGAAGACACAATTACTTACAAGAAGAAGTCTTTCTAACTTATAAGCGCCGCCCTAATATCCTAGCTAACTGTACAATTACGTAGATAAATATTCATATATACATATAAATATCCATTGCTCGTCTAAAAATAATCATTGGCCCTAGCAGAATACGAATCCGCAACCCTTAGCTTCAGGGTCGCTTCCAACATGTATCTGGTCATCAATATTAATTGTCATATTAATGTAACTTCTGTCAAAACTGTAACACATGCTTTAAGACTCTTGTTCTAAAGCATTCTGTAGCAATAAACGTAGCTCTAAAAAAGTAGCTGTAACAACGTAAATTCGTAGCCCACATGCTCATGTGTAATGTACGAGAGGGGTTCCTTATCTTCGGCGAGATACGGGCAACGACCTTCGCGACGGACCCAGCCAGATTTACGGACGCCGCCTGCTACTCTGACCTCGTAACTCTGCCAACGGTGCTGCATTTTCACTGGCCATGTATCTTTTGTTGTTTATTTATTGGCAGTTCTGTTACGGCGTCAGAATATACCAAAGGTAAACCATTAATAAGAATACAGGGTCTAGGGTGCGAGGTGTTTGGTGCCAGGACGTTCCTCTCGACAAGCGTGGCGATTATGGCAAACCCTGGCAGCAAGGCCTCCTGTGATGGAGGTAGCGTTTTCAAGTGGCCTTTTACAGGTCGATATGTTTGTATGAATGATACTCTTTACTGTAGTATTGGCAGTTACATTGTAAATTCACAAAATTTTCCTACGAAATGAGCTTCGATGAAAAGAAGCCCGAAAGAACTTCATTACCTAGATCTCTGCCTATCCCAGCATGGAAAATTAAGTGAGCAAAAAATATTAAAAGAATAATATTTCAAAAACCCTTAATGACACTTCATAAAAACTCCGTAACAATATCGCGACGGATTAATAAGTGTTAACTCTCCATAAAGCCGTACTGATTACTGGCCACCTGGCCACCCTCGGTCACTTAATGAGTTAACACCGGAGACGCGAACAATCTGCAGCGCTGCGGTCAAGCGACAGCAAGTCTAGTCTGCCTCGGCATGTATGCATGGCCAGGCCTAACTAATGTTTGCGGAGTCTCGACCGGAATTTACACGTCTGTCGTGGACACCTACACCTACATGTTAGCGTGTAACGGATGACTGTACTAGATGTATTATTAACGATACTAGACAGAGCATAATGTGACAGATATACGAGTTCGGGTATAGTTTACACACGAGCAAAATTATTAATAATAAATAAATATTTTCACGTCGTTCTCAAGACAGAGAGTGTAGACAATTAAGTTATGATCCACCTTTCACCGAAGATATTTTTGTGGCAACGTTATACTTGGTGAGCCTATCACCGTCTTTATGTTCAAGCCAGCTATATAAATCATAATAAATTTTCAGGAAACTATTGATACAAGCCTACTATTTAGGGATCGAACTGGGGTCTCTTGACTCGAATTCCGAACACTTCTAATCACTTCCTTCGACTATTGTGACTTTTTGGTGCTGACAAATAATCTCGAAAATTTAAGATCAAAGCACATAGTTGAAAAATAGAAAGACGTAAATTTACGGTCTAACCGCAATAGATAACATAACAAACAAAGCTAAAAAAAACACCGGACAGAAAATCTGTCAGAAAATTGTACCAATTAAAATAAGTTTAAATATGCCAAAAAAAAGTGTAGCAAAATCAACAAGACTCGCCAAAAATCGAGAAACATTAACATAGATTATTCTGACTGACACTGGTATTCAGTCCATTTCTTACTAAGTTACCTTTCAGTTCATACTAACTTATTGCGTCATACAATTCCGTCCTTTACAGACGTCTGTAATATGAAACTCTTTAACAAGTTAGAGAATTGTTTCAAACTTAACGAGCCATTTAAAGTGAAGGGCGCTACTTGTAGGTACACGTCTTTCCTTTGAACAAAGCATCAATAGAATGACGCTGAAGGATGCATTGTACCATTTCAAAGCAGCGCTTCGTAGTAATTGTTGCTCACTCGAACCCGCGACCGTCGCCTCGCATGCCACGCAGACTACGACTACACGGAAAAATCGTCTTTATTTACATGGCGAAAAGTTTTTAAGCTGTATGTACATTATGAGGCTTTTTTGTGTTGTGTAAAATAAGTGACGAGATAAAGACACGTCTACAACTAACTAACACCTCATGGATAGTGAAATGAGTTATTTTGAACGGAAATGTTACCGTGAAAATATGTGCACTGCTTTATTATCTTGATTGTTAGATGATGAGATGCTCTACAATCCGGTTCTGTGTTAGTATGGTGGTTTGTTTTGTTGTAAAGTCTATAAAAAGGAAGTAGGACGAGGGTCATACACGCCTGTTTTCAAGTTAACTCCATCTCTGAGGTCCCGGGTTCTAAAACCCGATTCCCGGACGGGTGAAAGCAGAAAAACTACTTTTTCTACATTTACTCGGGGTGGATGTTTGTGGTGTTTTAGTTGTTTCCGATTCCATAAAACAAGTGCTTCAGCTACTTACTTTGAGATTGAAGCAATGTGGTGGGCCATGAATTAGTTAACATTTGAAAAAATCGTATAAAAAACCATTTAACATATTTTAGAAATCGTTTATTTAGAAGAAAGCTAATTAGTTGTAATTTATTTTTTAAAAATTATTTCGTCTAAATGACCACCGTTTCGGTTTTTGCACTCATCTAAGCGAGTCCTGAAGTTTTCGAATACTCTTTTGCAAAGAGACCGCGAGATCGCCGACATCTCTTCGATGATTTTTTCTTTAAGTTGACGCAATGTATTCAGTTTATCAATGTAGACACGACTCTTTAAATAACCCCATAAAAAGAAGTCTGCTGGGGATAGATCTGGACTTCTGGGTGGCCATGGGATGTCACCCCGTCTGGATATCAGCTTTTCCGGAAACATGTCTTTGACCACCGGCAAAGACTCGTTCGATGTGTGACACGTGACTCCATCTTGTTGAAACCATGTGTTACGATTATAGCCAGCAAATTCCAGTAGCATCGGTGCTAAGAACTCCCGTAATATTTTCACATACTCGGCAGAATTAACAGTAACTGAACGGCCTCGAGAATCTTCAAAAAAGTAAGGTCCGATAATTCCTTTTGCTGAAATTGCAGCCCATACCTTTACCTTAGTTAGTTACCTTAAGAGAGTGAAGTGGTCTCTCATGTTTAGCTGTAGGATTTTCGCTGCTCCAATACCTGCAATTCTGTTTGTTTACATGTCCGTTTAGGTGGAAATGGGCTTCGTCAGAAAATAAGACGTTGTGAAAATTACTGAAACGAGTTAACATTGTTTCGGCATATGACTTACGCAAATTTAAATCATTAGGGTTTAGTTCTTGCACTAGCTGGATCTTATATGGATGTAATTTCAAATCAAATTTCAAAATACGTAATGATGTGCGGGATAATCCTTATTCAGCCGAACGTTTGCGTGTCGATAAATCTGGATCACGTCGAACAGAAGCTTGCTGCACATTCTCTTCGGTCCGAGAAGTCCGTGGGCCGCCGTTTCACCTTTAGTATAGATCCCGTCTCTTCGAACTTCTTCACCCATTTCTTTATTAAAGGAGCACTTGGACACTGACTTAAGTCGTGTAAACCATATTCAACGCGAAATAAGCGTCTCACAGCAATGAGCGACTGTTTCACGCAGTAAGCGCATTGCGGCCCCGTGAAGCGATCCATTGCGACTAAATTTCCAAGAAGCGAGCTAGTGCCCCTGCCCGCGCCCGCGCCCCGCGCGGCAATAGTTAGCGCGGTAAGTTACATTTAAATGTTAACGAATTCTTGGCCCACCCTGCATTTATTTATTTTAAATGCACGGTTAGGACGTAAGCAGAGGTCTAGGTTCGAACTCGCCGTAGGACATAGTACTCATATGATCCCTCGGAAATAAAAGAAAAAGATACCATTCCCAGTTAATAATAGGTTCGTAAGAGGACTCCGATTTGTTTCTGAAATTTTGTTCAATGAATAGACTAATTGGTAGTTACCATATCTTTAAAAATGAGTTCCAAAGCCCTTAGAGGCAACAATCTTATGAAGAATGTTAATTTTTGCATCCTAGTTACTGACGTTCATATTTATTTATCTGTATAGAAAAATTAAAGCTTAACTTCATTGTCCGGTTTTGAATATATTATAATAAAAGTAAAGTTTATTACTCAGATAGAATATTATATAGGTAGATGCAGTTTTTTTAATTCGTAGCAAAAATTGATATTATTATTTTATACAGAATGCTAGGAATGCTGTTGTTACTTTTATTCTTGTTAATAACTCCAATTCAACTGCAATGCTTGTAACTGGAGTGCTCCCAAAGTTACGAGCTAAAGCATCTATGTTATGGAATCGAAAACAACTCAGAACCTTAAACAACCATATCCGAGAACAATGTGAAAAAAGTGTTATTGACCAGTCCGGAAAACGAACTCGGAACCACAGAGCGACACTATGAAAACCGGTGTACGTCTACTCGTTAAAAAAATTAAAATACGAATATATTGTAAAACTACCAGAAAAGTCACGTATCTACGTCACGGCACACTGAAAACTATTGTATATTCTACTCCGCTTCAAAACTTATTTCGCTCTCGCAAGCTTGAAGCGCATTACTAGCTGCATTTAATCTCAAGGCTATTTATAGTACGTATATCGTACGTACAAAGCCTGGGACCGGCGACCAGCGCTTTTCATTTGGACATTCAGTCTCGAACATTAACAAATGAAAGCTACAAATTCTCAAGGTTGAGCATTTTACAGCATTTTACTATGCTGACGATTTACGGAGCAGTGCAATTTTGGAAAGCAATCATCAAAAGCGGAAGATGTCTGGATTAGTATAGTATTAAATATTTAGTATAAGTGCCAATATTCAAATTAAGTATTTGACTTTATATAAACGATTACAGTCAAATACTTTTATGCGGACAGCGTAGCTCTTCTTTTTTTTACAGCAAAAGTAGAAATGTATATTGGCCTTTTTTAGTCAGCGCCATAATCAATTACAAAAGAGAGAGAGAGAGAGATTAATGGCTATGAGAAAACTTAAGTAAAATTCCATAGCTTATGAGCTAAAATCATACGTAATATTAACACATTTCTACTTGAAGGTTCCACATACAAATAATACTTAAAGCTCTAAAAAGCCCTTATCGAAAGTGCTGGCAAAAGTCTAGCCCCGTATTTGTGTCCCCGAAATAAGCGACCAACCATTTTATTGATGACTGACAAATATACTTTTTTTCTATATTTCTCAAGTCTCACAACCTTAGTTTCATTAAATTTAGTTTAAATTTCTTATAACAATTTTAGCCCTACCGATTCGCAGATATGAACCTGAATTGGAACTTAAGTTCCTCGGGTACTGTTACATTACTATGTTTGCGTCTTGACTATTTTAGCCTATAACACGGTATATAATGCCCTAAGTAGAACACTGCAGTACATAAGCCCATTCCTCATGTTTCAATTTACGGACGATAATGTTAAGTATTGTATTACCAGACAACTAAGGGCCTCCAGCTGCTACCTTATGTTGTCCTTGTACAGAGGCAACTATTACAAATCCATAATACACATAGTTTCTATGCGCAAAAGTACTTGTAGTTCTCCCATAATAATTGTTCAACTTATCTTCAAGTACAGTCACTGATGGGGAAGCATTTCGCTTCTTCAGATTCATAATTTTCTTAAAACATGCACATATAGTACTAATAATTGCTACAATTTCTATTCAGTGATTAGCTTTTAAAGCCAGAATTATTGTTAATTAAATATTACTTATATATGTTATAAGAGGCGTTACAATACGCTAGTTTCAAGGCCCCATCCTAAAAGACCATTGAAAGTCAGTCGATCGGAATTGTAGCCTGCGGGCGGGGCTTTTACCAGCTCGACAGACTGGTGAGCGGAGAGATTGCGAGGCGCCAATCGATTCTGCAACTTTCGCCAGTCCGTCTGCATAGGATAAGCCGTTTCTCTAGATTTGAGGTTTGTTGCTTTTCAGGCTATTACCGGCAATGTTTAGAGCTTTTTTATGCACCTGTTGTCACTCTTAATGTACTTAATAAAGGAAATCAACCGTATCTTTGTGGCCGTAAAACTTTAAATATTGACGTGTCGTATCATTTTTATGCAATACTATTTGTAGATTTAATTTGAAGTCACGATAGTAGTTGGGTAATCAGAATTCGAGTCAAGAGATCCGAGTTCGGTCCCCAAGTGGCAGGCTCGTACCAATGGTTTTTTTCCAAACTTATGTAAGATTTACATCGTTGACTTGGACATAAAGACGGCGACAGACTCACCCCTGTCACATTGTACCAAAAATGTCTACAGTGGAAGGTTGGCCGAAGGCACTTCATTGTCTAGACTAGAACTCTGTCTACCCCTGTACAAGGAATGGTGTGAAGACATTTTGTGTTATTTTTTTACGCATGATGTAGTTTTCACATGTTAACTTTCACTACAATTACTACTAAATAAGCAACAAATAGTCTAATATTTTTTGATTACTATTTTTTATCTTCACGCACTCAGAGATTAAGACAGTTTCGCTCTCTAAAGGACATTTCAAGGGTGCTTATTCGCAAAAAGGTTACTTGTGATGAGCCTATCGCCGACATTGTTTCTACCAACGATAATTTTACATATTTAAAAAAACAACTACGTTGTCACCTGTAAATATTTACGGTGGTAGGTGGGCGAAGGGACTTATTTGTCGAGACTAGACCTCTGTCTACCCCTGTACAAGGAATGGTGTGAAGACATTTTGTGTTATTTTTTACGCATGATGTAGTTTTCACATGTTAACTTTCACTACAATTACTACTAAATAAGCAACAAATAGTCTAATATTTTTGATTACTATTTTTTATCTTCACGCACTCAGAGATTAAGACAGTTTCGCTCTCTAAAGGACATTTCAAGGGTGCTTATTCGCAAAAAGGTTACTTGTGATGAGCCTATCGCCGACATTGTTTCTACCAACGATAATTTTACATATTTAAAAAAACAACTACGTTGTCACCTGTAAATATTTACGGTGGTAGGTGGGCGAAGGGACTTATTTGTCGAGACTAGACCTCTGTCTACCCCTGTACAAGGAATGGTGTGAAGACATTTTGTGTTATTTTTTACGCATGATGTAGTTTTCACATGTTAACTTTCACTACAATTACTACTAAATAAGCAACAAATAGTCTAATATTTTTGATTACTATTTTTTATCTTCACGCACTCAGAGATTAAGACAGTTTCGCTCTCTAAAGGACATTTCAAGGGTGCTTATTCGCAAAAAGGTTACTTGTGATGAGCCTATCGCCGACATTGTTTCTACCAACGATAATTTTACATATTTAAAAAACAACTACGTTGTCACCTGTAAATATTTACGGTGGTAGGTGGGCGAAGGGACTTATTTGTCGAGACTAGACCTCTGTCTACCCCTGTACAAGGAATGGTGTGAAGACATTTTGTGTTATTTTTTACGCATGATGTAGTTTTCACATGTTAACTTTCACTACAATTACTACTAAATAAGCAACAAATAGTCTAATATTTTTTGATTACTATTTTTTATCTTCACGCACTCAGAGATTAAGACAGTTTCGCTCTCTAAAGGACATTTCAAGGGTGCTTATTCGCAAAAAGGTTACTTGTGATGAGCCTATCGCCGACATTGTTTCTACCAACGATAATTTTACATATTTAAAAAAACAACTACGTTGTCACCTGTAAATATTTACGGTGGTAGGTGAGCGAAGGGACTTATTTGTCGAGACTAGACCTCTGTCTACCCCTGTACAAGGAATGGTGTGAAGACATTTTGTGTTATTTTTTACGCATGATGTAGTTTTCACATGTTAACTTTCACTACAATTACTACTAAATAAGCAACAAATAGTCTAATATTTTTGATTACTATTTTTTATCTTCACGCACTCAGAGATTAAGACAGTTTCGCTCTCTAAAGGACATTTCAAGGGTGCTTATTCGCAAAAGGTTACTTGTGATGAGCCTATCGCCGACATTGTTTCTACCAACGATAATTTTACATATTTAAAAAACAACTACGTTGTCACCTGTAAATATTTACGGTGGTAGGTGGGCGAAGGGACTTATTTGTCGAGACTAGACCTCTGTCTACCCCTGTACAAGGAATGGTGTGAAGACATTTTGTGTTATTTTTTACGCATGATGTAGTTTTCACATGTTAACTTTCACTACAATTACTACTAAATAAGCAACAAATAGTCTAATATTTTTGATTACTATTTTTTATCTTCACGCACTCAGAGATTAAGACAGTTTCGCTCTCTAAAGGACATTTCAAGGGTGCTTATTCGCAAAAAGGTTACTTGTGATGAGCCTATCGCCGACATTGTTTCTACCAACGATAATTTTACATATTTAAAAAACAACTACGTTGTCACCTGTAAATATTTACGGTGGTAGGTGGGCGAAGGGACTTATTTGTCGAGACTAGACCTCTGTCTACCCCTGTACAAGGAATGGTGTGAAGACATTTTGTGTTATTTTTTACGCATGATGTAGTTTTCACATGTTAACTTTCACTACAATTACTACTAAATAAGCAACAAATAGTCTAATATTTTTGATTACTATTTTTTATCTTCACGCACTCAGAGATTAAGACAGTTTCGCTCTCTAAAGGACATTTCAAGGGTGCTTATTCGCAAAAGGTTACTTGTGATGAGCCTATCGCCGACATTGTTTCTACCAACGATAATTTTACATATTTAAAAAAAACTCTGTCCTAATCTAACAACAAGCTACTCATAGGCAACTAGCGACTGAGATATTAATGCCATTCACCCTTTTAAACAGACGAGATAAGAAATATCAAAATTATTCTGTGAAAAAAAAAAAGGTATAGATTAAAAATGTTTCATCCATGTCACTTTAATAATCCAATACTTATTTATGACGTAATAAAATTTATTCATGATTTATTAAAGTGAGTCGTTAAAAGTTGCCAGAAAGCGTGGCGAGGCAAGAAAAAAAGTTTTCAAATTCCATTACCGAGGATAAAGGTCGCCTCTTTATTCATCGCCACCGGAGGCTCCGCCAATAAAATTGGAATCATCGAATTACGGGGGGCCCGAATGCGATAAGCCGACTCGTAAATTTGGCGTTCGGCGTTCGCCCAGCGAGTCCATTGGCCATTTTGTCCTGGAAATGTCAGCTTTTGTTTCCGAACGGGGTACTGTTTTTTTTTTTAAATAAATAAAATATATATATATATATATATATATATATATATATATATATATATATATATATATATATATATATATATATATATATATATATATATATATATATATATATATATATATATATATATATATATATATATATATATATATATATATATATATATATATATATATATATATATATATATATATATATATATATATATATATATATATATATATATATATATATATATATATATATATATATATATATATATATATATATATATATATATATATATATATATATATATATATATATATATATATATATATATATATATATATATATATATATATATATATATATATATATATATATATATATATATATATATATATATATATATATATATATATATATATATATATATATATATATATATATATATATATATATATATATATATATATATATATATATATATATATATATATATATATATATATATATATATATATATATATATATATATATATATATATATATATATATATATATATATATATATATATATATATATATATATATATATATATATATATATATATATATATATATATATATATATATATATATATATATATATATATATATATATATATATATATATATATATATATATATATATATATATATATATATATATATATATATATATATATATATATATATATATATATATATATATATATATATATATATATATATATATATATATATATATATATATATATATATATATATATATATATATATATATATATATATATATATATATATATATATATATATATATATATATATATATATATATATATATATATATATATATATATATATATATATATATATATATATATATATATATATATATATATATATATATATATATATATATATATATATATATATATATATATATATATATATATATATATATATATATATATATATATATATATATATATATATATATATATATATATATATATATATATATATATATATATATATATATATATATATATATATATATATATATATATATATATATATATATATATATATATATATATATATATATATATATATATATATATATATATATATATATATATATATATATATATATATATATATATATATATATATATATATATATATATATATATATATATATATATATATATATATATATATATATATATATATATATATATATATATATATATATATATATATATATATATATATATATATATATATATATATATATATATATATATATATATATATATATATATATATATATATATATATATATATATATATATATATATATATATATATATATATATATATATATATATATATATATATATATATATATATATATATATATATATATATATATATATATATATATATATATATATATATATATATATATATATATATATATATATATATATATATATATATATATATATATATATATATATATATATATATATATATATATATATATATATATATATATATATATATATATATATGTATATACATGTACAACAGAAAAATGACAGCTCAGTTACGGCAAACTCTTTTAAAACAAGTTGCTTAAAAAGTCAGGACACAAAGTAACGATTGCGTCGGAACAATGCGGGTGCGTTCTGGTTGACTTTTGTTCTTTTCTCGAAAACAATGTTATCACGCGTTGGCGTAGTGGCGCAGTGCGCAGTCACGTCAAGCTACGGACTCCTTATCAGCAAATATCCGATATTAGTAGGGTGGCCAACAATGTGTCAAAGCGGTATGATATGTCCTTACTTGTAACTTAAGTTTCCTGAACTCTGTAAATTATATTCAACGATAGACATCACGATAGTCGATGTGGTTGGGTGCTCGATTCGAGAAAAGAGACCCGAGATCTATCTGCAAGAGGTAGGTACCAATTCTTTTTTTTAAATAAATAAATAAATATCTTCACGCAATTCCCAATACAGGGGTAGACAGAGGTCGAGTCTAGATAATTAAGTCCGTTCGACCCACCTTCCACCGAAGATATTTTCGGGACAACGTGACAGGTGGTGAGCCCGTCGCCAATGTATCATAATATCGTCATACTTCAGAGTACTGTTTCGGTTAAAAATCAACTGAAAAAAAAAAAGGTAAATATATGTATATACATGTACAACAGAAAAATGACAGTTCGGTTACGGCAATCTCTTTTAAATCAAGTTGCTTAAAAAGTCAGGACACAAAGTAACGATTGCGTCGGAACAATGCGGGTGCGTTCTGGTTGACTTTTGTTCTTTTCTCGAAAACAATGTTATCACGCGTTGGCGTAGTGGCGCAGTGCGCAGTCACGTCAAGCTACGGACTCCTTATCAGCAAATATCCGATATTAGTAGGGTGGCCAACAATGTGACAAAGCGGTATGATATGTCCTTACTTGTAACTTAAGTTTCCTGAACTCTGTAAATTATATTCAACGATAGACATCACGATAGTCGATGTGGTTGGGTGCTCGATTCGAGAAAAGAGACCCGAGATCTATCTGCAAGAGGTAGGTACCAATTCTTTTTTTAAATAAATAAATAAATAAATAAATAAATAAATAAATAAATAAATAAATAAATAAATAAATAAATAAATAAATAAATAAATAAATAAATATCTTCACGCAATTCCCAATACAGGGGTAGACAGAGGTCGAGTCTAGATAATTAAGTCCGTTCGACCCACCTTCCACCGAAGATATTTTCGGGACAACGTGACAGGTGGTGAGCCCGTCGCCAATGTATCATAATATCGTCATACTTCAGAGTACTGTTTCGGTTAAAAATCAGGTGACAATTAAAAGGAATATAGAGACTGTACTATTGATCTGATATCTTCATTTGAAATTGCCCAGAACCAGACAATTAGTAAGTTGCAAGGTTTGATTCAGCTACATCTATGTCAAGGAATTACATGTAAAATTAGAACTACTTTTTCTAAACTTTAGACTTTAGAGAACTTTAATATTTCGCATGTTTGTACAATTCTGATAAAATACACACGTAAGATAGAAAAAATGGTTATTGCCATCCGTCGGCAGCATCGTATAAATTTTTTGCCTCTCAGTCACCTCTTATGACACCTATAGGAAGAGAGTTTAATAATTATTCATACTCCGATACTAGTTTTATTCCTTTTTTGTATTTAATAAAAACTTTCTTATAAACTAATTATTTATATTTTGTAAATAAGTATCCTCATGTTTGTGATTTCAGGGTTGGTAACTGTAGCCCGTAGCAACCTATGCGTTACGTTTACGTAGCCATGGGCACGGAAACACCTCGTTTGTGAATAACAGCCATTATAATTTGCTGACGCAAATGTAAATAGTAATTTATTATTAGTGATAACTGATTTATTATTATTAGTAACCTAACAACCCAGCTACCACGACTAGAGAAGCCACGATAGCTGAGTGATTAGGTGATCGGAATTCGAGTCGAGAGACCCGAGTTCGATCCTCAAGGCTTGAAACAAAACCCGTTGTTTTGTTACGTACGATTGCTCACGTTGTTGAACCTATTGCTCCAAAAATGTTTTCGGTGTGGGTCGAAAGGACTTAATTGTTTAGACCTCTGTCCACTCCTGAATAGGTATTGCCGTAAAAATATTTTTCTTTTCAACCCTTAGATTTGAAGTCACGGTCACTACCAACTACACTGCCGGGCCTTCTAGAAACAATTTCCTTAAAGCCAAATCGCTTAAAAGCCAAAAAAAAAACATACAATGTAGAGTATCTCAATTAAGGTCGAATTGTTTATCGGCGGAGCCCAATTGGTTTAAAACAATGTTTATCCAAATTTCTGTCGTCCCAGCGTTCGAGCAGCGAGGTTAAAAAGTAACGATATAATTAGAGCAATCAGCTGTGTCGGTGAAATTTACCAATTTCATGCAGAGTCACGTCCGGCAGGAGGATCGCAGTCACTAGCATTTTTGCAAACACCTGCAGAAATAGAGATAATAGCGCCGGAAGTTGAGTTGGGCGGATTAAAAGTTTGTTTGTTTGCATAATCATATTTTTCCCCGCTGACAAGGGTTAAAGCGACGTGTCGAGTTAAAGAGTTTAAAAATTGCGTACGTGCTTCATTCGCAATTTTAATAATTAAATGAAACGCTATGTTATTCAAATGAATGCAGAACTAAAACTAAACTTTTTGTTATACAATCAAATTAAAGAGGAGGGACGTTATTGTATAACTTTTTAAACATTTCTTCTTACATAGTCAGGAAAGTTTTCGAAATTGAGACACTGCAACATATCTACAGATCTACTATGTTTGATATAAACAAAGAGAATAGGATTCTTATCTAGTTTCTTTAGTTTCTTTTAAGCGGGTTGAACTTGTGTTTAACCACTGGAAAAATATCGCGTAGTCCTACCTAGTTAATCGCTCTCGAACTTAATCTAAGAAAAAATGTTTTTATTTTAACGCATTTCCCCAATACTGGGATAGACAGGGGTCTATACTTAAGTTTTAAAATTATGTCCCTTCGTACCATTTTTAGCGAATCTTATTTAATTATATCGACATATAATTAATATGCAGTTTTTTAAAATTAATAATTCTTCTTAAAATTAATAATAATTGCTCTTTCTCTTTTGTTGCTGGTTAATTTGGACAATTACGTACATCTATATATTGAAGGACTGTCCTATCCAAACGCTTCGCTTAAGTATTTTTTTTAAATGCCAACATTTAGCAGATATTGGAAATCACCAAGTTTTCACCATTCTCAGGTTATGCTACAACATACTTTTTTCATATTTCTTTGTTTTCATTTTTTTATTTCTCTCCATCTCTGCTTCCGATTCGTTCTCCTATTTAAGATGCTTTAGTTTAAGGGAATCTATGAGTAAGTCACGATAGCCGAGTGGTTGGGTGGTCGGAATTTCGAGTCAATAGACCCGAGTTCGATCCCCAGTTGATAGGCTCGTACCAATGGGTTTTTCAAAATCTTATGTACGAATATCGTTGGCTTGGACATAAAGACGGCGACGGGCTCACCACCTGTCACGTTGACCCGAAAATATCTTCGGTGGAAGGTGGGTCGAAGGGACTTAATTGTCTAGACTCGACCTCTGTCTACCCCTGTATTGGGAAGTGCGTGAAGATATTTTTTTATGAGTGAACAATAAACCTGAGTTTCAAAATGTAGATAATACAAGCACACTAAAGATAAATAATATTTAATATTTTCTTTTATCCACCTCAAATTATTCAAACTGGTTACCAGTATACTTGTTTACTCGTATAAAAAAAAAAAAAAAAAAAAAAAAAAAAAAAAAAAAAAAAAAAAAAAAAAAAAAAAAAAAAAAAAAAAAAAAAAAAAAAAAAAAAAAAAAAAAAAAAAAAAAAAAAAAAAAAAAAAAAAAAAAAAAAAAAAAAAAAAAAAAAAAAAAAAAAAAAAAAAAAAAAAAAAAAAAAAAAAAAAAAAAAAAAAAAAAAAAAAAAAAAAAAAAAAAAAAAAAAAAAAAAAAAAAAAAAAAAAAAAAAAAAAAAAAAAAAAAAAAAAAAAAAAAAAAAAAAAAAAAAAAAAAAAAAAAAAAAAAAAAAAAAAAAAAAAAAAAAAAAAAAAAAAAAAAAAAAAAAAAAAAAAAAAAAAAAAAAAAAAAAAAAAAAAAAAAAAAAAAAAAAAAAAAAAAAAAAAAAAAAAAAAAAAAAAAAAAAAAAAAAAAAAAAAAAAAAAAAAAAAAAAAAAAAAAAAAAAAAAAAAAAAAAAAAAAAAAAAAAAAAAAAAAAAAAAAAAAAAAAAAAAAAAAAAAAAAAAAAAAAAAAAAAAAAAAAAAAAAAAAAAAAAAAAAAAAAAAAAAAAAAAAAAAAAAAAAAAAAAAAAAAAAAAAAAAAAAAAAAAAAAAAAAAAAAAAAAAAAAAAAAAAAAAAAAAAAAAAAAAAAAAAAAAAAAAAAAAAAAAAAAAAAAAAAAAAAAAAAAAAAAAAAAAAACATACAATGTAGAGTATCTCAATTAAGGTCGAATTGTTTATCGGCGGAGCCCAATTGGTTTAAAACAATGTTTATCCAAATTTCTGTCGTCCCAGCGTTCGAGCAGCGAGGTTAAAAGTAACGATATAATTAGAGCAATCAGCTGTGTCGGTGAAATTTACCAATTTCATGCAGAGTCACGTCCGGCAGGAGGATCGCAGCCACTAGCATTTTTGCAAACACCTGCAGAAATAGAGATAATAGCGCCGGAAGTTGAGTTGGGCGGATTAAAAGTTTGTTTGCATAATCATATTTTTCCCCGGTGACTAGGGTTAAAGCGACGTGTCGAGTTAAAGAGTTTAAAAATTGCAGGCGTGCTTCATTCGCAATTTTAATAATTAAATGAAACGCTATGTTATTCAAATGAATGCAGAACTAAAACTAAACTTTTTGTTATGCAATCAAATTGAAGTGTAGGGACGTTATTGTATAACTTTTTAAACATTTCTTCTTATATAGTGAGGAAAGTTTTTGAAATTGAGACACTGCAACATATCTACAGATCTACTAAGTTTGAAATAAACAAAGAGAATAGGATTCTTATCTAGTTTCTTTAGTTTCTTTTAAGCGGGTTGAACTTGTGTTTAACCACTGGAAAAATATCGCGTAGTCATTCCTAGTTAATCGCTCTCGAACTTAATCTAAGAAAAAATGCTTTTATTTTAACGCATTTCTCCAATACTGGGATAGACAGGGTCTATACTTAAGTTTTAAAATTAAGTCCCTTCGTACCATTTTTTAGCGAATCTTATTTATTTATATCGACATATAATTAATATGCAGTTTTTTAAAATTAATAATTCTTCCTAAAATTAATAATAATTGCTCTTTCTCTTTTGTTGCTGGTTAATTTGGCCAATTACGTACATCTATATATTGAAGGACTGTCCTATCCAAACGCTTCGCTTAAGTATTTTTTTAAATGCCAACATTTAGCAGATATTGGAAATCACCAAGTTTTCACCATTCTCAGGTTATGCTACAACATACTTTTTTCATAGTTCTTTGTTTTCATTTTTTTATTTCTCTCCATCTCTGCTTCCGATTCGTTCTCCTATTTAAGATGCTTTAGTTTAAGGGAATCTATGAGTAAGTCACGATAGCCGAGTGGTTGGGTGGTCGGAATTTCGAGTCAATAGACCCGAGTTCGATCCCCAGTTGATAGGCTCGTACCAATGGGTTTTCAAAATCTTATGTACGAATATCGTTGGCTTGGACATAAAGACGGCGACGGGCTCACCACCTGTCACGTTGACCCGAAAATATCTTCGGTGGAAGGTGGGTCGAAGGACTTCAATTGTTCAGACTGACTCTCAGCCTGCTCCTCTTACTGTGCGTGAAGATATTTTTTATGAGTGAACAATAAACCTGAGTTTCAAAATGTAGATAATACAAGCACACTAAAGATAAATAATATTTAATATTTTCTTTTATCCACCCCAAAATTATTCAAACTGGTTACCAGTATACTTGTTTACTCGTATTCTATGACATTGGGTTGAGAACTAAAATAGATACACGCACTTCCCAATACAGGGTAGACAGAGGTCTAGTCTAGACAATTAAATCACTTTGACCCATCTTCCACCGAATATATTTTCAGGACAACGTGACAGGTGGTGGTTTATCGCCGTCATATGTCCAAGCCAACGATATAAGCTTTTGAAAACCCCATTGGTACGAGCCTGCTACTTGGGGATCGAACTCTGGCTCTTGACTCCTAATTCCAACCACCCAACCACTCGACTATCGTGACTTGTTAAATATTACAATGATATCTCGTATTTACGTCATCATACGTTTCTCGTATTATCGTTATCATACTATAACAATTTTAGATTTCATTGCCAATAGCTGTAATTAAAGTTCTATCGAAAATATATTTTTTCCTTAATTTCCTTTCCTTACACATTTCGAAGCATATGTTAATTGTATAGTTGTATTTAATAGTAAGACAATGACAGACCTACCACCTGTCACGTTGACCCGAAAATATCTTCGGTGGAAGGTGGGTCGAAGGGACTTAATTGTCTAGACTCGACCTCTGTCTACCCCTGTATTGGGAATTGCGTGAAGATATTTGTTTTTGCACATTCACGTTATTGATTTGATTCTTAGCACGGCCCGATAGCCTGGTTCGAAGCATATGTTAATTGTATAGTTGTATTTAATAGTAAGACAATGACAGACCTACCACCTGTCACGTTGACCCGAAAATATCTTCGGTGGAAGGTGGGTCGAAGGGACTTAATTGTCTAGACTCGACCTCTGTCTACCCCTGTATTGGGAATTGCGTGAAGATATTTGTTTTTGCACATTCACGTTATTGATTTGATTCTTAGCACGGCCCGATAGCCTGGTTCGAAGCATATGTTAATTGTATAGTTGTATTTAATAGTAAGACAATGACAGACCTACCACCTGTCACGTTGACCCGAAAATATCTTCGGTGGAAGGTGGGTCGAAGGGACTTAATTGTCTAGACTAGACCTCTGTCTACCCCTGTATTGGGAAGTGCGTGAAGATATTTTTTTATGAGTGAACAATAAACCTGAATTTCAAAATGTAGATAATACAAGCACACTAAAGATAAATAATATTTAATATTTTCTTTTATTCACCTCCAATTATTCAAACTGGTTACCAGTATACTTGTTTACTCGTATTCTATGACATTGGGTTGAGAACTAAAATAGATACACGGACTTCTTAATACAGGGGTAGGGGATAGAGGTCTAGTCTAGACAATTAAATCACTTTGACCCATCTTCCACCGAATATATTTTCAGGACAACGTGACAGGTGGTGAGCCTATCGCCGTCATGTGTCCAAGCCAACGATATAAGCTTTTGAAAACCCCATTGGTACGAGCCTGCTACTTGGGGATCGAACTCTGGCTCTTGACTCCTAATTCCAACCACCCAACCACTCGACTATCGTGACTTGTTAAATATTACAATGATATCTCGTATTTACGTCATCATACGTTTCTCGTATTATCGTTATCATACTATAACAATTTTAGATTTCATTGCCAATAGCTGTAATTAAAGTTCTATCGAAAATATATTTTTTTTAAATGCCAACATTTAGCAGATATTGGAAATCACCAAGTTTTCACCATTCTCAGGTTATGCTACAACATACTTTTTTCATATTTCTTTGTTTTCATTCTTATATTTCTCTCCATCTCTGCTTCCGATTCGTTTTCCTATTTAAGATGCTTTAGTTTAAGGGAATCTATGAGTAAGTCACGATAGCCGAGTGGTTGGATGGTCGGAATTTCGAGTCAATAGACCCGAGTTCGATCCCCAGTTGGTAGGCTCGTACCAATGGGTTTTTCAAAAACTTATGTACGAATATCGTTGGCTTGGACATAAAGACGGCGACGGGCTCACCACCTGTCACGTTGTCCCGAAAATATCTTCGGTGGAAGGTGGGTCGAAGGGACTTAATTGTCTAGACTCGACCTCTGTCTACCCCTGTATTGGGAAGTGCGTGAAGATATTTTTTTATGAGTGAACAATAAACCTGAATTTCAAAATGTAGATAATACAAGCACACTAAAGATAAATACATTGGTGTGAGCCTGCTACTTGGGGATCGAACTCTGGCTCTTGACTCCTAATTCCAACCACCCAACCACTGATTATAGAGACTGTACTATTGATCTGATATCTTCATTTGAAATTGCCCAGAACCAGACAATTAAAAGGATTATAGAGACTGTACTATTGATCTGATATCTTCATTTGAAATTGCCCAGAACCAGACAATTAAAAGGATTATAGAGACTGTACTATTGATCTGATATCTTCATTTGAAATTGCCCAGAACCAGACAATTAAAAGGATTATAGAGACTGTACTATTGATCTGATATCTTCATTTGAAATTGCCCAGAACCAGACAATTAAAAGGATTATAGAGACTGTACTATTGATCTGATATCTTCATTTGAAATTGCCCAGAACCAGACAATTAAAAGGATTATAGAGACTGTACTATTGATCTGATATCTTCATTTGAAATTGCCCAGAACCAGACAATTAAAAGGATTATAGAGACTGTACTATTGATCTGATATCTTCATTTGAAATTGCCCAGAACCAGACAATTAGTAAGTTGCAAGGTTTGATTTAGCTACATCTATGTCTAGGAATTATATAAATTAGAATCCATTTTTTCTAAACTTTAGACTTTAGAGAACTTTAATATTTCGCATGTTTGTACAATTCTGATAAAATACACACGTAAGATAGAAAAAATGGTTATTGCCATCCGTCGGCAGCATCGTATAAATTTTTTGCCTCTCAGTCACCTCTTATGACACCTATAGGAAGAGAGTTTAATAATTATTCATACTCCGATACTAGTTTTATTCCTTTTTGTATTTAATAAAACTTTCTTATAAACTAATTATTTATATATTGAAAATAATTATCCTCATGTTTGTGATTACAGGGTTGGTAACTATAGCCCGTAGCAACTTATGCGTTACGTTTACGTAGCCATGAGCACGGAAACACTGTTTGTGAATAATAGCTATTATAATTTGCTGACGCAAATGTAAATAGCAATTTATTATTAGTGATAACTGATTTATTATTAGTGATAACTGATTTATTATTAGTGATAACTGATTTATTATTAGTGATAACTGATTTATTATTAGTGATAACTGATTTATTATTAGTGATAACTGATTTATTATTAGTGATAACTGATTTATTATTAGTGATAACTGATTTATTATTATTAGTAACCTAATGCTACCACGACTAGAGAAGCCACGATAGCTGAGTGATTAGGTGATCGGAATTCGAGTCGAGAGACCCGAGTTCGATCCCCAGTTGATAGGCTCGTACCAATGGGTTTTCAAAATCTTATGTACGAATATCGTTGGCTTGGACATAAAGACGGCGACGGGCTCACCACCTGTCACATTGTACAAAATAAGCTACTGTGAAAGTTTGGACCAAAGCTGTCTAGACTACACCAGTATTGGGAAATATATGGAAATATTTAAATTCATAGGGCTTAAGAAAATATGATTATACCAACTTAAATTACGGCTTAAATCTACAATGTGGACGGTTTCTGTAAAAAGTTGTACGCATGTCTCATTTATATCTCTTTTGATGTCACTATTCCAATACCGTCGGCGAACTAATTTGTGTCCAGCGGAAGGACGGTTGAGTACATATTCAAATTGAAGATGAGAAGTTTTCCTCATCCTTACTATCTAGTTCTATACCAGAAACTTTTTTTAATTTATGTATTATAATACTATTTCTATTTATACTACACGATAGCCGAGTGAGTAGGGTGATCCAAATTCGAGAATTCGAGGAGAGACCTGAGTTTGATTCCCAGGTGGTCCAGTGGGTTGGGGCGGTAAGTAAGTTTTGAAAAATGGGTTTTTGTAATACTTATGCACGATTTATATCGTTACCTTGGACAAAAGACGAAGACGGACTCACCACCTGTCACGTTGTCGCAAAAAAATCTCTTCGATGGAAGGTGGTTCAAATGGAATTAAATGTACCATTCTGTCTACCCCTGTATTGGGAATGGCGTGTATTATAGCCGTCTTGATAGTCGAGTGATTGGATGATCAGAATTCGAGTCAAGAAACTGACGTGAATATGTTTTTGTTTTAATAATATTTATTATGTTTTTGTTTTAATAATATTTATTTATTTATCTTCACATATAACCCCTGACGGGGTAGCCAAGCAGATCAGATCGCCAAGTGTCACAATCCTTATGTACCTCTTCTTCGTACGTCTTTAATAATAAGCTAGTTAATAATAAACGTAACATTCCCGTCAACAAATATCACAAAAGCATCTGTCTGTCGCATTTGAATCCGTTGAAACATATCGATGCTGCATCTGACAAGTCTGCCTACCCCCACTACTTCTAGCCCGATTGAACGTGTTGATTATCTAACGCCCGTGTTTGCACAGACCAGCCACCGTTAATCACAAGATTTGATACACATTGTACATATTTACGCCAATTTATGGCACGTGTGTATGTATTGTTTGACAGGGGAAATGTAAATCTTGTTAATACAGTGTTTACTCATATTACTTATCTACTATTAAATTATTTGTACATTATATGATTCACATAAATATAAGAAGAAATTGTTTATTTATAAGCCACTGCCAGTTTCATTGTTTTGATGATCTTCGTGGACGAGCGGCGAACACATCGGTTTTGGTGTCGACAACTCTGAGGTCCCGGGTTTGATTCACAGTCGGGTCAATGTAAAATACACTCAAGTTTGTTTGTGATACCTTCGTTGTTCGATTCCATAACACAACTGCACTAGCAGCTTTGGGTTAAGAGCAATGTATGTGATGTAGTCCCTTATTATGTATTCATTAATTTATTATTATTTATTAAAAAAATATTATTATTATGTATTTATTAAAAAAATCACGGTGGCCGAGTGGCTAGGTGGTCGGAATTTCGAGTCGAGAGACCTGAGTTCGATCCCCAGGTGGCTGGCTTGTACCAATGAGTTTTTAAAAAAAAAAAAATTATGTACGAAAATATCGTTGGCTTGGACATAAAGGCGGCGACGGGCTCACCACCTGTCACGTTGTCCCGAAAATGTCTTCGGTGGAAGGTGGGTCGAAGGGACTTAATTGTCTAGACTAGACCTCTGTCTACCCCTGTATTGGGAATTGCGTGAAGATATTTGTTTTTGCACATTCACGTTATTGATTTGATTCTTAGCGAGCGCGGCCCGATAGCCTGGTTCGAAGCATATGTTAATTGTATAGTTGTATTTAATAGTAAGACAATGACAGACCTACCACCTGTCACATTGTACAAAATAAGCTACTGTGAAAGTTTGGACTAAAGCTGTCTAGACTACACCAGTATTGGGAAATATATGGAAATATTTAAATTCATAGGGCTTAAGAAAATGTGATTATACCAACTTAAATTACGGCTTAAATCTACAATGTGGACGGTTTCTGTAAAAAGTTGTACGCATGTCTCATTTATATCTCTTTTGATGTCACTATTCCAATACCGTCGGCGAACTAATTTGTGTCCAGCGGAAGGACGGTTGAGTACATATTCAAATTGAAGATGAGAAGTTTTCCTCATCCTTACTATCTAGTTCTATACCAGAAACTTTTTAATTTATGTATTATAATACTATTTCTATTTATACTACACGATAGCCGAGTGGTTGGGTGGTCGGAATTTCGAGTCAAGAGACCCGTGTTCGATCCCAGTTGATAGGTCAGTACCAATGGGTTTTCAAAATCTTATGTACGAATATCGTTGGCTTGGACATAAAGACGGCGACGGCTCACCACCTGTCACGTTGTCCCGAAAATGTCTTCGGTGGAAGGTGGGTCGAAGGGACTTAATTGTCTAGACTAGACCTCTGTCTACCCCTGTATTAGGAATTGCGTGAAGACATTTATTATATTTAGTATTTATTTATTAATTTTTTACTTATTATGATTTTTTTAATTATTTATTACAAAGCGGTACAGTAAAAGACGAAAGTAATAACCGGAAGACTACAGGTGAAAATACAAAAGCTGTTAATATCACTTCAGCCACTGTAACAAGCCCAAAACCCTATACAATACGGTGCTCCGACGCTACTACACAATTATGCGGAGCCTTGCGTACGTGTCGGGTAAACAGGGGCTGTTTGAGGTAATGCGTTTATCACCGACCATCGGTGCGTGGAGCAAACAAACCGACGACGTATCAATTAATAATATCGTGTAATGATTTAGCTGAATGGGACGGTCGATCGAATACAACAAACATAGCTACCTATTTTGAATGTTGATAGTGGTTATGTAACTGGAAAAACGATAATGATTGATATAATTTCAGTACTATCTCGTTACAATTAGTTTATTTATTATAAATATATAGAAGACACGATAGCCGAGTGGTTGGGTGGTCGGAATTTCGAGTCGAGAGACCTGAGTTCGATCCCCAGGAGGCAGTACCAATGTGTTTTTCAAAACTTACGTACGAATTACATCGTTGGCTTGGACATAAAGGCGGCGACGGCTCACCACCTGTCACGTTGTCCCGAAAATGTCTTCGGTGGAAGGTGGGTCAAAGGGACTTAATTGTCTAGACTAGACCTCTGTCTACCCCTGTATTAGGAATTGCGTGAAGATATTTGTTTATTTATTATAAATATATAGAAGACACGATAGCCGAGTGGTTGGGTGGTCGGAATTTCGAGTCGAGAGACCTGAGTTCGATCCCCAGGAGGCAGTACCAATGTGTTTTTCAAAACTTACGTACGAATTACATCGTTGGCTTGGACATAAAGACGGCGACGGCTCACCACCTGTCACGTTGTCCCGAAAATGTCTTCGGTGGAAGGTGGGTCAAAGGGACTTAATTGTCTAGACTAGACCTCTGTCTACCCCTGTATTAGGAATTGCGTGAAGATATTTGTTTATTTATTATAAATATATAGAAGACACGATAGCCGAGTGGTTGGGTGGTCGGAATTTCGAGTCAAGAAACTGACGTGAATATGTTTTTGTTTTAATAATATTTATTATGTTTTTGTTTTAATAATATTTATTATGTTTTTGTTTTAATAATATTTATTATGTTTTTGTTTTAATAATATTTATTATGTTTTTGTTTTAATAATATTTATTATGTTTTTGTTTTAATAATATTTATTTATTATAAATATATAGAAGACACGATAGCCGAGTGGTTGGGTGGTCGGAATTTCGAGTCGAGAGACCTGAGTTCGATCCCCAGGAGGCAGTACCAATGTGTTTTTCAAAACTTACGTACGAATTACATCGTTGGCTTGGACATAAAGACGGCGACGGCTCACCACCTGTCACGTTGTCCCGAAAATGTCTTCGGTGGAAGGTGGGTCAAAGGGACTTAATTGTCTAGACTAGACCTCTGTCTACCCCAGTATTGGGAAATATATGGAAATATTTAAATTCATAGGGCTTAAGAAAATATGATTATACCAACTTAAATTACGGCTTAAATCTACAATGTGGACGGTTTCTGTAAAAAGTTGTACGCATGTCTCATTTATATCTCTTTTGATGTCACTATTCCAATACCGTCGGCGAACTAATTTGTGTCCAGCGGAAGGACGGTTGAGTACATATTCAAATTGAAGATGAGAAGTTTTCCTCATCCTTACTATCTAGTTCTATACCAGAAACTTTTTTTAATTTATGTATTATAATACTATTTCTATTTATACTACACGATAGCCGAGTGGTTGGGTGGTCGGAATTTCGAGTCAAGAAACTGACGTGAATATGTTTTTGTTTTAATAATATTTATTATGTTTTTGTTTTAATAATATTTATTATGTTTTTGTTTTAATAATATTTATTATGTTTTTGTTTTAATAATATTTATTATGTTTTTGTTTTAATAATATTTATTATGTTTTTGTTTTAATAATATTTATTATGTTTTTGTTTTAATAATATTTATTATGTTTTTGTTTTAATAATATTTATTATGTTTTTGTTTTAATAATATTTATTATGTTTTTGTTTTAATAATATTTATTATGTTTTTGTTTTAATAATATTTATTATGTTTTTGTTTTAATAATATTTATTTATTATAAATATATAGAAGTCACGATAGCTGAGTGGTTGGGTGGTCGGAATTTCGAGTCGAGAGACCTGAGTTCGATCCCCAGGAGGCAGTACCAATGTGTTTTTCAAAACTTACGTACGAATTACATCGTTGGCTTGGACATAAAGACGGCGACGGCTCACCACCTGTCACGTTGTCCCGAAAATATCTTCGGTGGAAGGTGGGTCAAAGGGACTTAATTGTCTAGACTAGACCTCTGTCTACCCCTGTATTAGGAATTGCGTGAAGACATTTATTATATTTAGTATTTATTTATTAATTTTTTACTTATTATGAATTTTTTAATTATTTATTACAAAGCGGTACAGTAAAAGACGAAAGTAATAACCGGAAGACTACAGGTGAAAATACAAAAGCTGTTAATATCACTTCAGCCACTGTAACAAGCCCAAAACCCTATACAATACGGTGCTCCGACGCTACTACACAATTATGCGGAGCCTTGCGTACGTGTCGGGTAAACAGGGGCTGTTTGAGGTAATGCGTTTATCACCGACCATCGGTGCGTGGAGCAAACAAACCGACGACGTATCAATTAATAATATCGTGTAATGATTTAGCTGAATGGGACGGTCGATCGAATACAACAAACATAGCTACCTATTTTGAATGTTGATAGTGGTTATGTAACTGGAAAAACGATAACGATTGATATAATTTCAGTACTATCTCGTTACAAATAGTTTATTTATTATAAATATATAGAAGTCACGATAGCCGAGTGGTTGGGTGGTCGGAATTTCGAGTCAAGAGACCCGTGTTCGATCCCCAGGAGGCAGTACCAATGTGTTTTTCAAAAACTTACATACGAATTACATCGTTGGCTTGGACATAAAGACGGCGACGGGCTCACCACCTGTCACGTTGTCCCGAAAATATCTTCGGTGGAAGGTGGGTCAAAGGGACTTAATTGTCTAGACTAGACCTCTGTCTACCTCAGTATTGGGAATTGCGTGAAGATATTTGTTTATTTATTTATAAATATATAGGTGTATGCAGGTAGATAGACATCATATACATTGTTCTGATGTCAAAGTAAATAGCTTAAGTATTTGCATTATGGAATCAGAAACAACTAAGAGACCACAAACACCCTGAGCGAAAAAAATTATTTTTACATTGACCTGACCGGAAATTGAACCCAGGACCTCAGAGCTGGCGACAGTATGAAAACCGGTGTGTACGCCACTCGTCCACGGTGTTCGTAATTATCGGACATTGAGTTCAAATGCAACATTATTATCAAAGTTCATCGCAGTGATAAAAATATAATGAGAAACATGTATGTATGTAATGTTTTAGTAATTTATTTCGTAAACAACAAAATTTTATAGGTTACATACATAATGCCTCATTAAAGTCCACTGCAAGACATACTCCTCTCTCATAGAGGAGCATTTGCCATAGTCACAACGCATGTCGTGCGGATTGGCAAACGTTGAACATGATTTTTTACTTCAGACGCTGCTGCTCCTCTCCAGTCTACTGATTTCTGGTATAGTGTTTTTGAGATAATTCTCCCGGCAACTGTAGCAATTTTTTTAAGCTTTTCCCTTCGTCTCTTACGACTCCCAGGAAAAAAAAAGTTCTTAAAGCTCGTCATCATTTTGTTAGTTATTAATATTATTGTTGAAGGACATAATATTGCGTTAGACTCTTACGCTTCTTTAACTGTTTTATATTCGACGGATCGTTAATGCTATAATAGATTGGTAATGTCTAATGACGTGTCAGAGACATATTATATGTAACATATCGAAACATACATAATACGTTACAGAAATAGGTCAACTAAATAAGTAATAAGCTTACGAAGAAGAAAAAAATCCATGAAATTACGTTATCACGAAAACAAAGCTTGTTTTGATAAAATTAATCAGAAAACAACCAAAACGGTCTCAAAGGAAAATAATTATTTGCCGTTACTGAACGTGGCAGTAAAGATTTGGTATAAATCTGCGCCCAAAGAGGCGGAGAACGTTAAAAATAAGCGAGGGGGATACGACAGGGCAAAGAAAATTATTTTTTTGGCTTTTAGGATTATTAAGTATTTCTGCGTTTGACAGTCACAAGTGCACTTATGTAAAACTATAGTGGACAAGCATCATTCTCATCGCCTATAATGTTTGTCTCTCGAAAAAAAAAATTTCATAGTACAATAAAACATTTATTTCTATCTAATACGATGCTCTAGAAGAATAAGCCAGTAGTTTTATAATTTAATTAACCATTATTTTAAAATCGCAAAAGTAACATTAACATATAGTCACGATAGCCGAGTGGTTGGGTGATCGGAATTTCGAGTCGAGAGACCCGAGAGAGAGACCGATTCCCAAGTGGCAGGCTCGTACCAATGGGTTTTTCAAAAACTTATGTACGAATTACGGGCTCACCACTTGTCACTTTGTCCCGAAAATATCTTCGGTGGAAGGTGGGTCGAAGGGACTTAATTGTCTAGACTAGACCTCTGTCTGTCATATTGGGAATTGTGTGATAATATTTTATAAAACATCGTTCCTTAATAGCAATTTTAATATCCTTAATGTTTTGGTTTATAAGTCTTACGTTAGCCTTTATGTAGGCGTTGTCAAATATCAAAATATTCAGTTGACTGCCTCCCAAATATATTCGGCATAGTCCCGGAGCACGCAATTTGCATGTAGATGGCGCCAAAACGACGGCCCCGAGGCTTCGAACCGTCATAAGGCCAAACTTCGCTAAACTGATTTAAATTTTCACCATAGCCCACAATGTCGTGTTTTCAGTCTTTATATTTTACGTGGATTGTGTTTTATTAATTAAAAAATAATATAGTGTAAAATCACAAATTATTAATAATTAATTATTAAAAACATAAGTTGTTTCGGTGAAAAGTTAAGTTTAATAAAGTAGTAAGTTTATTAAACTTAGATCTCTAATAGTTTGGACAGACGTTTCGTTTTTTAATTGAATTAATTTTTATCATTCTAAATCAATCGATTTAAATCAGGCCAGAACAGAAGAAATAGCAGTATTTGATATTTTTTCTATTGAAAAACGAGATAGCCACGATATCTGAGAGGTCTAAATTCGGTCAGAAGCCTGGAAGGAAAATTGCATCTTTGAATACAAAGAGTTCTTTTTTCATTGTTTCACAAAGCCCTTGTGAAACTTGGAATGAAGAAAGTTAGTTGTCTAAACCTTTGTCTACCTTATATTGGGTATAAGTAGGCTAGGCTTAGCTCTAACCACGACTGAAACCTTCGGTCATTAAACAACCTCCAGCTTCATTGTCCCCATCATACTTCAGGCTTTATCCATTCCTCCATTCTTGTGCAATCTGTTCTGCTTTGGAATGCACTTCCTCTCGAAATTAGGATGTCCAAGAGCCGTTTTGCTTTTTAAGATGAAGGTGAAAGATCACCTCCTAAAAACTTTGGCAGAATCATCGTAATATCCGTTTATTTATGACATTAATTGTATTATTTAAGTATTTAATCTGAATAAATGTATATTTGTATATATTTATATGTATTTTTATATGTATGTATGTATGTATAAATGTAGGTATATATATTTTAAACTCATGTATCATATCAATATCTTATTTTACTAAATTGTGTGTCTATCATATTTATCTGCTTCACCTACTTCATCTTATCTCTGCATCTCCCAAAGGTGGACTGGCAGAGAATGCCTCAGGCATTAAGTCCGCCTATACATTAAAGGTATGAAGTTAATAAATAAATAAATAAATAGGAAGAGTTCATTTAATATTTTTAATCCTCTTGACACAAAATTGTTCTATTTATCACATTGATAACAAATAATATAAAAAATATCCTGATCCAATTAAAGAAATCCGACGGCTGATCTCAAAGCTGTAAAGATTTTTTAATTTATATTATATAAATGTCAAATACGGACGCTTCCTGCCAGAATTATGTGATTTCATTCTAAATATTTATTTTGGCCTGCCAGTAATGGCACATTAATCTTACGGCGAGTGCCTTTCGACCGCCTTTGACATCCTGCCGCTTCCACGTTAACGGCGAAAATGCCAAATTTTATGGGACCGAGGGAAATAACTTGTGAGAGACGAGTTCAGCATGTCAGAAAAATACTCAGTGCTTAACGTATCCGTAACTACTGCTAGGATATAAAAAAATTGTTAAATTAGAAAAATAATTTTTTGTCTTACTTCAGGAATTTACCAATACTGAATACAAACTGATTTGAACGAGCCTTCTATGTATGAATCAAATTCGGATATTCTGATTCAAGTTCTGAATGATTTGAATAATAAGGAACTATAGCTGTAAACAAGGAAATAAAACACCATACAACCAATAAAGAAATCTGATATAAATTATTTCATGTGCAGGTTTATTATCTCTCTCTTTTTGGCTCTCATTCACAGTTACATTTCTTGTTGTTAAGTGTAATTAATCAAAAAGCTCCGCTAAAATTAGTATATTTAAAGTGATGGGAACTATTATTCAAGTTAATTCCATGCGTCAGCTACACAGTTGAGTCGCTAATGGTTATTTAGAACTGGCAGCGAAAAATGCACAGTAGTCGTATAGTAAGCTGAGCGTTGCCGCTTCGTCTGCGGAAAACGCATCAGCACATAAAAATTCACTAAAAGGATTCCTACATATATGAATGTGTTTCAATTTATAATTGCACGTACTTTTTTAAATAGTTTAGTGTTGCTGTAGTCGATACATGTTAAATTTTTATATCCCATGCGATAGCGTTTGTATCGGACATGAGTACATAGCTAATATTTTTTGTTGTTCCACTGAAATAAAATTCGATCATAGAGGTTAAGTTTCCATAATTACAATCCATTACTGCAATTTAAAAAAATAAAAATTTAAATCATTTGTATTTTATTCTTAAGCTATGACTTTAAATCTTTAAAAAAATATTTTTTAGTTGTTGTGTATTATATTACAGAATAAGAAACATGTTACCTCTTTTTATCTTCATATTATTATCGGGTCTCGTCGATGAAAAATTACAATAATTTACCTGAAACAATCAACATGTTGATTTAATGAAATGAGTAGGTGAAAACTACAAAAAGATCATAATAGAAGTACTACTAGAATATTCGTAAAGTGTTGTAGACTCTATGAAATATATAAAAGACCGTTTTAGTCTTATATATGTTTTCTAAGCCTATCTAGTTGTATGCCACTACGTAAAATTTATAATCCCTGCATATTAACTTCAAATTTTAACTTATTAAACAGTAACTAGTAGTAATTGTATCTGATATTAACGTAAAATATATTTTTTGTTCACAAAATGATTTGTGAACAGTACCTTGAAATGTTTAATACTACTTAACTTATATTGGTATCTGTACTAGGTTACCCTGTCTGAGAGATTACTATACTCTCGTTGCGATTGCCGAGTGGTTGGGTGATTAGAATTTCGAGTAAGAAGATCCGAGTTCGATCCCCAGGTGGGCCGCTCGTGTCAATGGTTTTTTTTTAAACTTATGTACGATTATTTCATTGATTTGTACATAAAGACGGCGACGGGCTCACCACCTGTCACGCTGTCCCAAAAATATCTTCGGTGGAAGGTGAGTCGAAGGGACTTAATTTTCTAGACTAGTCCTCTGTCTACCCGTATTGGAAATAGCGTGAAGATATTTTTTTTCGTTAATCAGATCCTACATTAATTCAAATCGAATATGAGTCTTCCTTTTCTTCTTCTTCTTCACAGCCTTTCAGAAGTTCGCACCTGGGTATAAGCTTCCTTCAGAGATTTCCATAAACATGGACCGAAGCCAAACGTGCTTTATTATTAAAGATGGACCTAGGTAGTTGAATTCATCTAAAAAATATTTTAGCATTGCGTTGAACAGGCTGGACAACATGTGCCTAGTTCTAATTATTTTTTTTACAAAGAAAATGTTAAGATCTGATGTTACTAAAACCACTTTCCATTAACATGAAATCGATTTTTACGCGTTTCGTTTATAAGCCACATAGTGGGCATCCCCTGCAAGTGCGTGCTTTGCTGGGCCCCATGAAGCCATAAGGTCATAGTTTTACGAATGTCAACAGCTATGAATCAGTGATATCACGCGACAAACGCGCGTTATTGCTTGAATTTATGATGGCTGTGGTGTGTGACGGGGCATAAAATCAAAACGATTGCCTATTGATTTTATGGTCCTTTGAGTCGAGAGGATTCCAGAAACGCAAATCAATCCAGGGCTTAAATTATTATCAACACTATTTATAGCCGTTTATATATTGCTTAAATTCTCTCGTGGTGTACGAGAATTTTTGATGATTTATTTTAACAATTTTCTGAAACATTTATTGCTGTTGGCTTTATGATATAATCGGTTTAGGAGACCAATTTCGAGAGCTCGTAATATAACTTTGTGGCTTACAACACTAAGACTAGACTCCATATTTATATTTGAATATAACCTAATATGCAAAGTGAAGAAGATTATTGTTTGATCTGATTATTGATATACTGGCGTTCGATGACTATCTAGCTACACTACTATGATACCATACATAATATATATAGCGACATTATGTCTTTATTTATGTTAGGATTAAATGCTTTAATGCGAGTTATGGTCATTCTAATCGCTTGTACAACTAAGTTAATAATTAAAATAGCTGTCTGAATGTCTGAGAATGTGTGAACTGCAAGATCCATGTGACGGAGAGACTCTTTAAATTTAGAAGCGAAATTGGACATTTTTCCTCGCTCTTGCACAAGCTAAATCTTGTGCGACTTCGCTTTCGCAGGTATAAAACTATCAAGGTGCTGAGGATATTAAATTTCATAGGAAATAAGGAACGTAATGGCGATTAAAATTTAATGCTTGCTTCTTTCTAAAACTACTTGTACATTGTAACTTCTAGATTGCTTTTTTTAACATTGCTGAAAATCACTAATAAATTTATTGCACAGACAGATATAACATAATTTTTAACATAAGTTTTAGGGCGCTTAATTCGCTAATTGAATTATACCATACGTTTTTCCTGAAAGTTAACGGTATGCCATAATTGTCACGCTTGGCAAGCGGATTAGCGATCGCAGTATCAGACACATCGCAGCTTAGACACTGCTGGCCGCCACCAGTCTATTGAGTTTTACTTTGTTATTTCGAGATGGTCATTCTGTCAATTGTCCGATGGTAGCCAATTGCCTTTTAAAGGCTTTTCCCTTAGTCGCCCCTTACGACATGTAAGACGGGAAGAAATGGTACATTCGTAACCTTCAGTCGTTCTTTGTGTTAATTATAAATTAAAAGAGTCCCTTGGCCGCGGCTCCAAAAGCCCTAAGGAATGCTTATTGTCACTCCGGACCAATGCGATGTAATGCCTAATAGTGTTGCCTTAATGTTTTCGTAGAGGAAAAGGTTTAATAAACACACATCCCTGGTCCAAAACCGGTAGTGACGGAATCATATCTTTGAAGAAGATCTATCGCATAGCGTCTAAAAATCCCCACCTACTCAAAAATAAAAAAATAAAATATCTTCACGCAATTCAAAATACAGGGGTAGACAGAGGTCGAATCTAGACAATTAAGTCCCTTCGACCCACCTTCCACCGAAGATATTTTCGGAACAACGTGACAGGTGGTGAGCCCGTCGCCGTCTTTATGTCCAAGCCAACGATATTCGTACATAAGTTTTTGAAAAACCTATTGGTACGAGCCTACCAACTGGGGGTCGAACTCGGGTCTATTGACTCGAAATTCCGACCACCCAACCACTCGGCTATCGTGGCTATCGAATGTTATATCATATGTTATATTATATCTATTTTACATTGTAATGTTATATTATATCTTATGTACGAATATCGTTGATTTGGACATAAAGACGGCGACGGGCTCACCACCTGTCACGTTGTCCCGAAAATATCTTCGGTGGAAGGTGGGTCGAAGGGACTTAATTGTCTAGACTCGACCTCTGTCTACCCCTGTATTGGGAATTGCGTGAAAATATTTTATTTATTTAATTTCATATAACATTCCCACCTACTCAAAAAGTCAATAACTCTATTAACAACTGTTTGGTAAAGTATAGCTCTAATATCAGTTTTTAACTGTGATCCTAATAATCCTCATTTCGTTAAACGAGCTGCGTAATAAGGCCGCGTTCACGATATCAATTTAGCGGACAGTACACGTGTCGATTCTCTCACGGGATTTAAATTATTAATTTATTCACGGGCCGGTGCGATTCCGATCCGAGCGATTATTCGGCCTCGCGCATCCTCATAATCGTCGAAGCTCGTTCAATTGTCATTCATTTTGCGCATCGATTGCCGCTTATTTTCGTTTACATATTAAATTGGGTATTGCGGAACGGTCTGCTAAGCGTGGTTTATTATTTAAAATTATACGTGGATGGGTTTCGATGTGGGGTGTGACGTAATGATTCAATTTTCGACACAAATCTAGGCGTGATGGTAATGATTGGTGTATTGCATAGCAATGGGACCTTTGCTATATTTTAATAGAAATATTCGGAAGGATTCGATATTTCGAACTTAGAAGTTCACGACTTAATCTGTAAATAACAGTTTTTATTTTAAACGTGAAGTGTTCGCGTAAGTACGAGAAATCTTTTAATATGTATATTCAAAAATATCGCAGATTGTGATCAGTATCCGTGGATAGAGGGGATCCTAGGGGTTTAAATAATATAATACCGAATAGAATACTGAAAATGTAACAGCATCACAGAATACTTTTGTATTTATTACTTTCGTATTAGTATTTAATTAGCTATATTAAAAGAAAACGGTTTAAAAAGTTTTGAAACAAATTATAGATTCATAGGAAGTTGAATCATTAGTAGTTAAATTATAAATACTAAAATTAATAATAAAAATAATCTATCAAAAAAATAAGTTATGAAAATATAACGCCCATTAGCAAATTATTTTATAACATCAAACACTCGTACTCGTAGTTCGAACTCTACAAAGTCACAGTGCTTTCCGAGTTGTAAGTTCTTTTACCTTATAAATTGGACACTAGGGTGTTGTTAATTGAGAGTGGCGAGCACCTACGCCGTTCGGCTGTTAAACTCAGTTTGAACTGTGCTACAGTCCGACACCAGTCGATCTGTCTGGGCGTCCGGTTTTAACCGGATTTAGCTAGTTAGATCAGGCCCGAACTTGTCTGCTTTGACGTTTTTTGAACTTTTGACTGCGCCCTGTAACTCTGTGATTGGTAGGTGTGAATTTAAATTTTAATCGAGTTTGTATTGGAATTCACATTTTGATATTTTTCAAAGTTAGAAAGATTTGATGAGAGTTCATATTGTAGATAGATATAGATGTTAACATATTAAAGAGAGTCAAAAACAAGAGATTGAACAATCTGTTATTTGATCAATAACATAACTTAACAAAACAATTAAAATAAGCTATCTTTTCTATTATTATACTAAATTCAAATAATAATAATAAATTCACTTACTACAAATTTGCATACTCACTAAATTCTTGTTGAGTAGAGTATTATTTCATAAGTCAATGAATCAATGATCTTATTTCCGTAAGCGATTATGAATTGATCCGAAATTATTGCGCACCTGTTTCTATCAAGTCTCCGTGCACTGAGTGATTGTGAGAATGTCTTTTAACGGGACGCAATTAATGGCATGGTAGTATACATGGAAATATTTTCGATGAACGCTGTTGCGGCTTTAACCGAAGTTTCGATATTTGCTACGAAATATAAGACCAAATTTAAATACCTCATTTTCGTATACTTAATACGAAGTAGTTAGTAATAACAATTTAGGATAATATTCAAATTCAGCTCTTAATAGTTTCCAATTTAAGCAACATACTCATACTATCATGCTCAAAATGTCAAATTAGGAGTATTTATGTTTAACCAAAGCGTCATCCTCCTTCTTATTTCAGTAGAGGGTATCATATCTGTATTCAGTATTATAGAAAATTTTAATTTAACGATGATTTTAACTCGACTGTGTAGTTATGGCGTAAGAATCTGCTACGAAATTACCAATTTTCATCCAGTTGGTGATTAAGGAAAAACACAGATAAACAAAACATGACCGATGACAAAAGATGAAAATCATGCAAGGTGCCTGGTACTGAGAACACTAGGTAGCTACCCACCTAGTGTTCGCAGGTAGGCATACTTTCCTTAACAATTTTCATAAATCCTCCTTTATAACACATGTCAGTATGTAGTCTATATGTAACGGACTTTTCTCACTATTACGATAAAATTATTTACTTATTGTGGGCATCCAAGTTAGAGAGGGAATTTGGGTCTAAGTACTGCTTTCTTTGGATTTTCTAGTTGAAATAAAAATGTAAATAAAAATTAAATATAACCATCTTCAGAAAGAACACTGAATGGTTTTCAAATCTCAACTTGTCACTTAATAATTTAAATATGCCCATAAGCACTTCTTAATGATGTGCTTGAAATTTGAGCCGTTTTTATACAGTAGTATAATTTGACATTACAATTACGAGTACATTCAGTTTAGATGTTACATAGCGTTATATCAGCTGTGTCTTCCTTGTATTTCCAAGGCTTTCTCTGAGTCCCCTCTCACGATACCCACAGTCTACATAACTGTGATCTGTTTTTTATCCCGCCCTCTGTTATACAGCCATTGCGTTGTATTCTGTTATAAATTTTTAACCATTAATCACGGGTAAAGATCTGTTATCTTCTCTCTAGCCAATATACGTTTCCTTCATCATCATCCTATCTAAAGTCACTTGATGAACATAGGCCACATAGAACGATAGTGTACCAACTGCATCCATCGAGTCCTCAATCGAGGGGGGTCAATTTTTGCAGTAATAGCTGAGTGATGTGCGTTCGTACGTAATTTTATTTCCAATATTTGAAAACCCGAATGCGTGTAAATACATTTAACAATAAACCTACACCACAAAAGAAATAAAAAGGGAGTGTAATGGGTGCTCTTTCCTAATCCCTTGTTATGTGGGGTACAAAGGACCCCATATTCCACTAATTGGGTCCGATAAAAGCTTAAGGGAAAAGTTGCTACGTTTGAGGACTCGAGTCATTCTGCGCTTACCACTTTCGAACATTTCTTTAAGGGAAACTAAGGACCTTTCCATTTATTCGACGACAGTTTTTGATATACGAGTATATAATGTGGAATAATCTGTGATCTGACTTGCAAAGCTTTAACTAGTGACATTCCGAGTAACATCGGTAAGAATAATATCACGTTCTCTGGCCACAGAGGGAAAAGCCTTGTCAATGACAATATATATCTCCACGCCATTCCCAATACAGGTGTAGACAGAGGTCTAGACAACTTATTCCTTTCGATCGACCTTCCACTGAAGAAATTTTTTGAGGCGTCACAGGTGGTGAGCCCGTCGCCATTTTTATGTCCAAGCCAACGATATAAATCTAGACAGAGGTCTAGTCTAGACAATTAAGTCCCTTTGACCCACCTTCCACCGAAGATATTTATGGGACAGCATGACGTGTGGTGAGCCAGTCGCCATCTCAATGTGCAAGCCAACGATATAATTCGTACATAAGCTTTTGAAAAAACCCATTGGTACGAGCCTGCCTCCTGTGGATTGAACTCGGGTCACTTGACTAGAAATTTCGGCCACCAGACAATGATAACCGATAGATGGAGGGATGTCAACTCGAAAAATACCAGATCGACATTAAGTAGACCTGTTACAGGTAGCAGCGTCTCCGGTGCGAGGTGTGTGGTATTCCCATCGGCAAACTGCTTGCGACGATTTACATTTATGGCGATTATGACAAATCCTCCTAAAGGCAGAGGTTCGTTCTAGAATGGACCTTAAAGAACATTAAATAAGTAACTAAGAACGTGACAAAAATCCTGGGATAATATCCCAACCGAAACTAATTGATACAATAATACAAACGAAAAATTAAGTCCAGATGCAGTCGAATATTTCTACTGAAAGACAAAGTTGAAACTTTTTTTTTGTCTTTTAGGTGTAAGTTATCTGCAATGCACTTGTCACTCGTTTAATAATTTACAAATAGAGCAGTTTTTGGACTACACAGACATATGAATTAAGGCAAAGCATTTAATAAACTCGTTATCCTTAAGGAGAATTTATAAAACATCCAATTATATTATACTAGCTATTAGCGTCGGTTTCGCTCGCGATGATGTAATTTTCGTAGATATAAAAACTGAAGAACTCCTCTTTCGCCTGTTTCTTTTGCGTTGGAGAAAGCTTAATACGAAACGGTAGTAGATTAAAAAATGACGATCGACGGATGTAACTTACATAAAGTTTGTTACTTATATCGATGCGATTTATTTTTGATTTTGATATGATAGGTAACAATAGCTATGTATGATATGTAATAAAATATGAGTCATGATAGCCGAGTGGTTGGAATATCGGAATTCGAGTTAAGAGACCGGAGTTCACTCCCCAAGTAGGCAGGCTTGTACCAATGGTTTTTTTTTCAAAAACTTATGTACGAGTATTATGAAGAATCATATCGTTGGCTTGGACATAAAGACGGCGACGGGCTCACCACCTGTCACGTTGTCCCGAAAATATCTTCGGTCGAAGGTGGGTCAAAGGGACTTAATTATCTAGACTAGACCTCTGTCTACCCCTGTATTGGGTGAAGATATATATTATATTATTTTTAAAAATAACCGGACCACTTTCCCCTATAGAGGCATCATCAGAGAAATAAACGTATTTTTATGATTATGGTTGAACATTGTTATGGAAATGCGTAAATGTTAACTTTCCAGTGCTTAAAAATAAAGTTTCCTCAGAAGCGTGTAACAGAGCTATGGTTGAAAGAAGGATTGCTAAGGAAATAAATCTTGGTTTGCTCGGCGCAGAATCAAAAGCCGAGCTTTTGCTTTACGAGGCGAATTGATGTGGAGGATTGTGTAGAATAATTGCCATCATTAGAGAACCATTAGCGGGCAAAAGTATTTTTAATTTGGTGCCATTTATTTTATTGAGTCGTGCACTTCTTTATCTTTCGAACGCAACGTTTAGGTTTATGAACACGTAGTAGTTGGTTGTTGTTTGTATTATGTATAACGACAACACAAAAGGTGCCGAGGGTGCCTGCCTCATCGCGTAGTACCAAGCCGCAATTTAACTCTAACATTTTTATTAATTCTCCTGTGGTCTCAAGGTTGTCCATTGCGCAAGAGATAAGGGTCTCCTGACTCGAATTCCCATCACCCAGCCACTCTACTATCGAGACTTAATGGAATGCCTCTTACTTTTTTGCATTTTTAACGTACTGTACGTAGCGTACTGTAAAAGTAAAAATTAAAATGTAATTGTTAAAATTTTATAGATTCATCATCTCTCACGTTGTGCCAAAAAGCTTAAGTGAAAAGTTAGTCGAAAAGACTTAATGGTCTAGAAAATAAAAAAAAATACACAAAAAATATGCGCTCATTTATGTTTCTTTTCATTTCTTATAAAAACTTTTAAAGCCTGTTGGAGTGTCACGCGGTATAAAATCTCTTTTATTTCCCAGCTTGCTTCTGTCAAACTTTAATTGTAATAGACGATGCGGTAGGTGCCAGAGCGCTGGTGGCGCGCCCCGCACATTAGCCCGTCTAGACTACGATTATTGACAATTAGTTACGTCTCTTTGTACGTCCTTTATCAATTCGAAAATATGAACCACAGTCCTAACCATATTTATATACTTTTCAAGTGTGATAAAAATACCAAAATATCGGTTATTGGGTGATCGGTTAAGACACCCCAGTCCGGTATCCGGGGGGCAGGCTCGTGTCAATGGGTTTCTTTAAAATCTATTTACGAACTATCTTGTTGGTCTTGACATAAAGACGACGACAGACTCAAAATCTGTACCGTTGTCCTAAAAGATGTCTTCGGTGTAAGGTGAGTAGAAAGGACTTAAATTTCTAGGCCTCTTTCTACCCCAGTATTGGGAATGACGTAAATTTTTTTTTTATAATATGCACTACGGCAACTAAAACTGGCTAGTTTAAAGAGAAAAATATTTTTTTCTGAAGTGTCTTCTTAAGAACCTGGACAAATATAAGAATGTCAAAGCTTATAATGTAAATGTTATCCAAAACTTTAATAAAGTAAAAATATGTAAAAGATGATCTATTGTCACTTAGATTCAAATCAAGGGCGTGTTTTCAACCAATACTATTAATATCGTCACGCAATGTCTGTACACGCCTTAACGAAGGAAAATTCTGAAATATTACTTCATTAACTTCCTCAAAATTGAGGTAAATTAATATAATGAGTATATCTTCACGTCATTTCCAATACAAGGATAGACAGAGGTCTAGTCTAGGCACTTAAGTCCATCCGACCCACCTTTCACCAAAGAAATTTTTTGGGACAACTTGACAGGTGGTGAGCCCGTCGCCATCTTTATGTCTAAGTCTAACGATATAATCGGTTACCATGAGAACCGGGTATAATAAAAATAACAACTAACTATAAAATTGGTTATAAACACTCGAAATACGGTTAAAATAACAATAGACTATGAAAAGTTAAAAAAGCGTCATTCCATAGTGAAAGTAACGGTCGGGTAGTACATCATGCAGCGACAGTTATGGCTTTTGGGGTGAGAACATTCTGGAATCGTTACTTGAATTAGAAAGTTATCGCGCTGATCTAAATTAGGTGCCACAAGTAATTAAAATGAAACGAACGTGTTTCCATTCCGCAGGAATATTAAACAACTTGTAGCTATATATAAGCTAAACAATAATAAAAATAAATAAATGTCTTCACACCATTCCCAATACCGTAGACAGAGGTCTAGTATAGACAATTAAGTCCCTTCGAACCAACTGCCACCGTTTTCTTGACAACGTGACAGGAGGTGAGCCCATCGCCGACTTTATGTCCCCAAGCCAATGACATAATTCGTACATAAGTTTTTGAAGCCTGACCTCAGAGCTTGCCACCTAAGGATCGAACTCGGGTCTCCGGCCTCCAAATTCCGACCACCCAACCACTCGGCTATCGTAAAAAAGCAACATAGCTTGTAACTGTATAAAAATCCTGCATGGCTTGAATGTGTGTATGTTTTGTAATAAGTGCTAACTTTTTACGGGGTTGAGCCAAACTCTTACTGCTTAACTTGACCAATTTAAGCCGAAGGATGGCTTTAATATTTTTTTGGCATTTGCCAATTTTAATCCCCATTTATCATCCATATTCGTACGGCATTCGTATCAAAAAACGTTACTTTTCATATGAAGATTAATTCTATTCTAGTTTATGTTCTAATTCAAAATCAGCCTTGGATATTTCGTCTGACTAAACAGGGAAGTAATGTTTTCCAGAGTGTCGACATATCGGATCGTTAAATAATTTTTAGATGGTTATTTACATATTTAATTAATTAACGTTTAAATGACAAAGAAATAATGTTCTGCTGACAAAACATTGGCGTTTCAAAAGTGACAACACTTTTACAACACTATGCTCACACCGATTAATTGTTACAACCCAACGCTTAAGTTTTTATTTTAATGTTGATAACTTTTTGGTTAATTATTACACTTCACATATGAAAATTCATTATTGAACACATGTAGGCAATTCACTTTATTTAAATTTTCATTAATTTTCCAACCGGTTTCGCCTTACGGCATCATCAGGATATCTTTACGTATTACATTTTATTTAAATTGCAGAGTTATAGTGATGAACAAAAGTACTTTTCTTTAATTTTTCTTAATTATAAAACTTCATTCTGGCGGTGACAAGAAAACTCCATGTTGGGTAGATGGAGCTCCTATACTAAAGTCGAGTCACGTGCGTACAGATTATGCGCGCTTGGCCAGCCCGGGCGCGCACGGACAGACGCTATTTTAATTTCTTACTAGAAAACGTATGCTCCCTCGAACTGTCAAATACAGATAATAAATTTGTTGGCAACGGACAAGCGTAATTTTAGGGTTGAGTAAATTACAGTATAAAAGTTTTTTGCTACTGTATTTATTTAATAGAGTATTTACTTGATACTTAACAGTCTTTTTACTTTTCAGAGAACTATGATAGTTATAAATTAGTTGTGCAAAACTATCTTAACTATTTGTAATTTATAAATTTGTAATATATAATACCCTTGCCAATAACGACTGACAAGGGTATTGGTAACCGGAGTTACAGATCCTGCACTTTTGACGCTGGTCCATCTGATTAGTGTGCTGCAATTTGTTCCGGTATTATTAGAGGTGATTTTCCCGCCATCTTTCGTCAACCCACTAAGTGGCTACGGCCAAATATTTGAATGAATGAAATATGATTTATTGTACACCAAAAATATTAAATGAACAAACGATATACAAAAATTAATTAAGGTACAATTGGGTGAGGTGTACGAAAAATCATATTTTCGGAGTCCAAATATGAACCGTATACAGAGATTCTGAACAGAGATACTGATTCAAATATTTTGTGATGAATATGAATATTTATCTGAATGAAAGATGTATATATTAATATCTTACATATTTTACCGTGGGCTTAGACGCCATAACGGAGATAGACTTACCTCCTGTCACGTTGTTCTAAAAGAAATCGGTAAAAAGTGTATCGAATGGACTTTATGGCCTAGACCGCTTTTTATCGAAGTATAGGAAAATTTCGTAAACATAAAAATATATCACGCTTACGATAGGCCTACGCCGATACCACATAGTATAGTTAAAGATATTTTAAAAGTTATTTAGGAAGCATTGTGGAAAACTACTACCTACTGGAAAATGGCGAAATGTATTCTACGTAAAGAAGCCCAACGTTTCCTGGCCTAATTTCCTTTTCATGAATCTGCTTACGAAGTAAGAGCATGACGAAAGTGCATTGTTTCGTTTTTGGTCTGATTTTGAATGCAAAATGAATCTCGCTCACGAAATGCAAAGCGTAATATCTGGATATTTATTATCTTTTGTATGCACCATGTAACTTTACCAATTATAAAATAATAAAAATAAATATCTTCACGTAATTCCCAATACAGGGGTAAACAGAGGTCTAGTCTAGACAATTAACTCCCTTTGACCCACCTTCCACCGAAGATATTTTCGGGACAACGTGAGAGGAATATTTACCAATTATGGTACTAGTATTTTTCTTTATGACTTCTTAACGGAAGAGAATCTTAATCCTCCAAGGGTCAAGCACTAGTAAACCACAAGGACATAATAAGCTATTACAAATTGCGTAGAGCTTTAAAATACAACACACAAACAAACTGGATAAGCTAAATAAACTGGCAAGCGATTAGCCCGTCACCCATCAAGTTCTGTTCCGTATAGGCGAAAAATTAATTATCGAAGTCATTTTCATTACGGACTCGAAGACTCATTTTGTATTAATAAATAATAAATAAATACATTTATATTTCGATAGAGACATCACATACGTTGCACTGATTCCAAAGAAACAACGAAGGTACCAGAAACACCATGAATTGTAGAAAAAGTGTTTGAAAAATTGACTCGACCGGAAATCGAACCCGGGACGTCGAAACTGGGGACACCATGAAAACCAGAGGGTAAACCCGTTCATGGATGTCGTCAATCATATGTAAACTGAACGTCAAAATTATATAAACTGAAAAAACTTTTGATGAGACTGTTAAATTTTTTTCTTATTTCGAATAAATCTAATTAAATAAATCTGTGCCTTAGTGATTATATTTCACAGACCGACTCTCTTAACCCAAAGGATTATTTTACTCAATGCTTCTAATAACAGCTTTCAAGTGAAACGAACGAGAAATACTGACATCTGTTGTAAGCCCGCGCAATCTCCTAACGATAATAGTGTAGCGCGAAGTTAAAACCGAGTAAACATAGGAAGCGCCTGTCAAGGGGGACCTAGAATTACAACCCTCCAGCGACACAGCAGCTATAATCTAGATAATCCTAGGAGATCTTGTCTAGGCTAGATCGTGAGACGCCCTGAGACAGCTCTACGTTTTAAAGATGTCAGGTTAATGTCAAGTAATGTTTGTTAATATATATATATATATATATATATATATATATATATATATATATATATATATATATATATATATATATATATATATATATATATATATATATATATATATATATATATATATATATATATATATATATATATATATATATATATATATATATATATATATATATATATATATATATATATATATATATATATATATATATATATATATATATATATATATATATATATATATATATATATATATATATATATATATATATATATATATATATATATATATATATATATATATATATATATATATATATATATATATATATATATATATATATATATATATATATATATATATATATATATATATATATATATATATATATATATATATATATATATATATATATATATATATATATATATATATATATATATATATATATATATATATATATATATATATATATATATATATATATATATATATATATATATATATATATATATATATATATATATATATATATATATATATATATATATATATATATATATATATATATATATATATATATATATATATATATATATATATATATATATATATATATATATATATATATATATATATATATATATATATATATATATATATATATATATATATATATATATATATATATATATATATATATATATATATATATATATATATATATATATATATATATATATATATATATATATATATATATATATATATATATATATATATATATATATATATATATATATATATATATATATATATATATATATATATATATATATATATATATATATATATATATATATATATATATATATATATATATATATATATATATATATATATATATATATATATATATATATATATATATATATATATATATATATATATATATATATATATATATATATATATATATATATATATATATATATATATATATATATATATATATATATATATATATATATATATATATATATATATATATATATATATATATATATATATATATATATATATATATATATATATATATATATATATATATATATATATATATATATATATATATATATATATATATATATATATATATATATATATATATATATATATATATATATATATATATATATATATATATATATATATATATATATATATATATATATATATATATATATATATATATATATATATATATATATATATATATATATATATATATATATATATATATATATATATATATATATATATATATATATATATATATATATATATATATATATATATATATATATATATATATATATATATATATATATATATATATATATATATATATATATATATATATATATATATATATATATATATATATATATATATATATATATATATATATATATATATATATATATATATATATATATATATATATATATATATATATATATATATATATATATATATATATATATATATATATATATATATATATATATATATATATATATATATATATATATATATATATATATATATATATATATATATATATATATATATATATATATATATATATATATATATATATATATATATATATATATATATATATATATATATATATATATATATATATATATATATATATATATATATATATATATATATATATATATATATATATATATATATATATATATATATATATATATATATATATATATATATATATATATATATATATATATATATATATATATATATATATATATATATATATATATATATATATATATATATATATATATATATATATATATATATATATATATATATATATATATATATATATATATATATATATATATATATATATATATATATATATATATATATATATATATATATATATATATATATATATATATATATATATATATATATATATATATATATATATATATATATATATATATATATATATATATATATATATATATATATATATATATATATATATATATATATATATATATATATATATATATAAATAATATAAATATGTCAAATTTAAATTATTACTTTAGTAATATTCTTTTATTCCTCAAATAATACCATTAAATTGATTAATATACTTTTTTTTTTTTATTATAATTTTCATTATATTTAATATTATAAACTATTTTATTTTAATAATAATAATAATAATAATAATAATAATAATAATAATAATAATAATAATAATAATAATAATAATAATAATAATAATAATAATAATAATAATAATAATAATAATAATAATAATAATAATAATAATAATAATAATAATAATAATAATAATAATAATAATAATAATAATAATAATAATAATAATAATAATAATAATAATAATAATAATAATAATAATAATAATAATAATAATAATAATAATAATAATAATAATAATAATAATAATAATAATAATAATAATAATAATAATAATAATAATAATAATAATAATAATAAAATTTATTTTATTTAAATATTTCTAAAAAATTTTAATTGAAAATGATAAATAATCTTTTCTCTATTTTTGATCCTACAACTAACTTATTCAATTTTCCTTTTAATTGAATAAGAACTTTATTAGGAATTATATTATTAATTGAATTAATAATTATCAACATATATTTATTCCTTGTATATATTGAATAATTCCTAACCGACATTTTATTTTTTGAAACTTTATTTTAAATAAACTTCACAATGAATTTAAAATTTTATTGGGAAATAATCAATTTATAGGTTCTACTTTTATTTTTATTTCTTTATTTTCATTTATTTTATTTAATAATTTTTAGGCTTATTTCCTTATATTTTTACTAGAACAAGACATTTAACTTTATCTTTATCAATTTCTCTTTCTCTTTGATTAAGATTTATACTATATGGTTGAATTAATAATTATCAACATATATTTATTCATATAATTCCACAAGGAACCCCTAATATTTTAATACCTTTTATAGTTTTAATTGAAACAATTAGAAATATTATTCGTCCCGGAACTTTAGCTGTTCGATTAACAGCTAATATAATCGCTGGTCACCTACTACTAACTTTATTAAGAAGAACAGCAAATAATTTATCTTTATTCATAATTTTATTTAAATAAACTTCACAATGAATTTAAAATTTTATTGGGAAATAATCAATTTATAGGTTCTACTTTTATTTTTATTTCTTTATTTTCATTTATTTTATTTAATAATTTTTAGGCTTATTTCCTTATATTTTTACTAGAACAAGACATTTAACTTTATCTTTATCAATTTCTCTTTCTCTTTGATTAAGATTTATACTATATGGTTGAATTAATAATTATCAACATATATTTATTCCTTGTATATATTGAATAATTCCTAACCGACATTTTATTTTTGAAACTTTATTTTAAATAAACTTCACAATGAATTTAAAATTTTATTGGGAAATAATCAATTTATAGGTTCTACTTTTATTTTTATTTTTAATTATTATTCAAATTATATTATTAATTCTTGAATCAGCTGTTGCTATTATTCAATCTTATGTAATTTCCATTCTTAGAACTCTTTATTCTAGTGAAGTAAATTAATGACAATAAATCATAATCATCCATACCACTTAGTAGATTATAGACCTTGACCTTTAACAGGAGCTATTGGGGTAATAACTTTTGTTACTGGTCTAACTAAATGATTTCATAATTTTAACATAAATTTATTAATTTTAGGATATATTATTATTATTTTAATTACTTCTGGAATTTCTGTAACTTGAGCTCATCACGCTTTAATAGAAAATAATTTCTCTCAAACATTTCAAAGTCTTTTCATCACAATTATATTAGAATTTATTTTACTTTATTACAAGCATATGAATATTATGAAGCACCTTTACAATTGCTGATAGAATTTACGGATCAACTTTTTATAGCAACAGGATTCCACGGTCTCCACGTAATTATTGGAACAATATTTCTAATTACATGTTTTTTCGACATTTAAATAATCATTTTTCAAATAATCATCATTTTGGATTTGAAGCAGCAGCTTGATATTGACATTTTGTTGATGTAGTATGATTATTCCTTTATATCTCCATTTATTGATGAGGAAATTAATTTATTTATATAATATATTTAGTATATTTGACTTCCAATCAAAAGTTTAATTAATTTAATATAAATAATTATATTAATTTCAATTATATCAATATTAATATTTATTATTTCTAATATTATAATAATTTTATCATTAATTTTATCAAAAATCATTTTTAGATCGAGAAAATGTTCACCATTTGAATGTGGATTTGACCCTAAATCATCCGCCCGAATTCCATTTTCTTTACATTTTTCTTAATTACAGTAATCTTTTAATTTTTGATGTAGAAATTGCATTAATTTTTCCTATTATTAAAACATTTTATTTAATTAATTTTATTAATATATTTAGTATATTTGACTTCCAATCAAAAGTTTAATTAATTTAATATAAATAATTATATTAATTTCAATTATATCAATATTAATATTTATTATTTCTAATATTATAATAATTTTATCATTAATTTTATCAAAAATCATTTTTAGATCGAGAAAATGTTCACCATTTGAATGTGGATTTGACCCTAAATCATCCGCCCGAATTCCATTTTCTTTACATTTTTCTTAATTACAGTAATCTTTTAATTTTTGATGTAGAAATTGCATTAATTTTTCCTATTATTAAAACATTTTATTTAATTAATTTAATATAAATAATTATATTAATTTCAATTATATCAATATTAATATTTATTTATATAATATATTTAGTATATTTGACTTCCAATCAAAAGTTTAATTAATTTAATATAAATAATTATATTAATTTCAATTATATCAATATTAATATTTATTTATATAATATATTTAGTATATTTGACTTCCAATCAAAAGTTTAATTAATTTAATATAAATAATTATATTAATTTCAATTATATCAATATTAATATTTATTTATATAATATATTTAGTATATTTGACTTCCAATCAAAAGTTTAATTAATTTAATATAAATAATTATATTAATTTCAATTATATCAATATTAATATTTATTTATATAATATATTTAGTATATTTGACTTCCAATCAAAAGTTTAATTAATTTAATATAAATAATTATATTAATTTCAATTATATCAATATTAATATTTATTTATATAATATATTTAGTATATTTGACTTCCAATCAAAAGTTTAATTAATTTAATATAAATAATTATATTAATTTCAATTATATCAATATTAATATTTATTTATATAATATATTTAGTATATTTGACTTCCAATCAAAAGTTTAATTAATTTAATATAAATAATTATATTAATTTCAATTATATCAATATTAATATTTATTTATATAATATATTTAGTATATTTGACTTCCAATCAAAAGTTTAATTAATTTAATATAAATAATTATATTAATTTCAATTATATCAATATTAATATTTATTTATATAATATATTTAGTATATTTGACTTCCAATCAAAAGTTTAATTAATTTAATATAAATAATTATATTAATTTCAATTATATCAATATTAATATTTATTTATATAATATATTTAGTATATTTGACTTCCAATCAAAAGTTTAATTAATTTAATATAAATAATTATATTAATTTCAATTATATCAATATTAATATTTATTATTTCTAATATTATAATAATTTTATCATTAATTTTATCAAAAATCATTTTTAGATCGAGAAAATGTTCACCATTTGAATGTGGATTTGACCCTAAATCATCCGCCCGAATTCCATTTTCTTTACATTTTTCTTAATTACAGTAATCTTTTAATTTTTGATGTAGAAATTGCATTAATTTTTCCTATTATTAAAACATTTTATTTAATTAATTTAATATAAATAATTATATTAATTTCAATTATATCAATATTAATATTTATTATTTCTAATATTATAATAATTTTATCATTAATTTTATCAAAAATCATTTTAGATCGAGAAAAATGTTCACCATTTGAATGTGGATTTGACCCTAAATCATCCGCCCGAATTCCATTTTCTTTACATTTTTCTTAATTACAGTAATCTTTTTAATTTTGATGTAGAAATTGCATTAATTTTTCCTATTATTAAAACATTTTATTTAATTAATTTAATATAAATAATTATATTAATTTCAATTATATCAATATTAATATTTATTATTTCTAATATTATAATAATTTTATCATTAATTTTATCAAAAATCATTTTAGATCGAGAAAAATGTTCACCATTTGAATGTGGATTTGACCCTAAATCATCCGCCCGAATTCCATTTTCTTTACATTTTTCTTAATTACAGTAATCTTTTTAATTTTGATGTAGAAATTGCATTAATTTTTCCTATTATTAAAACATTTTATTTAATTAATTTTATTAATATATTTAAAGTAAGATTTTTTTTTTTTTATCTTTTTTGAGCTTTTTTCATAGAAGATTATCACCAAATATTGAAATTGGATCTATATGACCTCCCTCTAATATTACTCCATTTAATCCATTCCAAATCCCACTATTAAATACTATTATTTTAATTACTTCTGGAATTTCTGTAACTTGAGCTCATCACGCTTTAATAGAAAATAATTTCTCTCAAACATTTCAAAGTCTTTTCATCACAATTATATTAGGAATTTATTTTACTTTATTACAAGCATATGAATATTATGAAGCACCTTTTACAATTGCTGATAGAATTTACGGATCAACTTTTTTTATAGCAACAGGATTCCACGGTCTCCACGTAATTATTGGAACAATATTTCTAATTACATGTTTTTTTCGACATTTAAATAATCATTTTTCAAATAATCATCATTTTGGATTTGAAGCAGCAGCTTGATATTGACATTTTGTTGATGTAGTATGATTATTCCTTTATATCTCCATTTATTGATGAGGAAATTAATTTATTTATATAATATATTTAGTATATTTGACTTCCAATCAAAAAGTTTAATTAATTTAATATAAATAATTATATTAATTTCAATTATATCAATATTAATATTTATTATTTCTAATATTATAATAATTTTAATATAAATAATTATATTAATTTCAATTATATCAATATTAATATTATTAATTAATTTTATTAATATATTTAAAGTAAGATTTTTTTTTTTATTAATATATTTAAAGTAAGATTTTTTTTTTTATTAATATATTTAAAGTAAGATTTTTTTTTTTATTAATATATTTAAAGTAAGATTTTTTTTTTTATTAATATATTTAAAGTAAGATTTTTTTTTTTATTAATATATTTAAAGTAAGATTTTTTTTTTTATTAATATATTTAAAGTAAGATTTTTTTTTTTTTATTAATATATTTAAAGTAAGATTTTTTTTTTTTTTTTTTTTTTTTTTTTTATTAATATTATTAATTAATTTTATTAATATATTTAAAGTAAGATTTTTTTTTTTATTAATATTATTAATTGGATTATATCATGAATGAAACCAAAATATACTTAATTGAATTAATTAGGATTATAGTTTAATTTAAAACATTTGATTTGCAATCAAAAAATATTGTAACCAATTTATCTTAAATAAGAAGCAACTTGCATTTAATTTCGACTTAAAAGAAAGAGTTTAATTAACTCCTTATTTATTAATTGAAACCAAAATAGAGGTATATCACTGTTAATGATATTATTGAATAATAATTCCAATTAAATTTGAAATATAATTAAAATTAAGCTGCTAACTTAATTTATAGTGATTAAATTCATTAATATTTATTTATATAATATATTTAGTATATTTGACTTCCAATCAAAAGTTTAATTAATTTAATATAAATAATTATATTAATTTCAATTATATCAATATTAATATTTATTTATATAATATATTTAGTATATTTGACTTCCAATCAAAAGTTTAATTAATTTAATATAAATAATTATATTAATTTCAATTATATCAATATTAATATTTATTATTTCTAATATTATAATTTATATAAGCTATTTAAATTAAATTAATATCAATATAATAAATAAAATTCATAAAATAAATCTAAATAAATAAAATTCATAAAATAAATCTAAATAAATAAAATTCATAAAATAAATCTAAATAAATAAATCTTAAAATTATTTATTTGAAAAATAATAAAATATTCTTTTCAATATAATATAATCTTCATCATATAATTTATAAACTGATAATAAATTATAATCACTAATTATTAAATATATTAATATTATTAATTGGATTATATCATGAATGAAACCAAAATAGAGGTATATCACTGTTAATGATATTATTGAATAATAATTCCAATTAAATTTGAAATATAATTAAAAATTATTCATATTAAAATCTTCCTGAAATTAATCTTATAAATAATAATAAAAATTTATTTAAAGAATAAATTTTTATATTTCTAATTA